>VDFB02321866.1:28148-63829 GCA_007258455.2 Sequoia sempervirens
TGAGGGATTAGGGTAGAGAGGGAGGAATGGATGGAGGGAGAGATGGAGGGAGAAGTGAGATAGAGAGAAGGAGAGAAGAGGAGGGAGGGACGAAGATGGATGAGGGTTGAGGATCCAATGTTTAGATTAGAGGGTTGATAGTTGAGAGCATAGGGCTAAGAACCTATAGGGTTGATGATTTAGGGTAGAGAGAGAGGGAGGGTTTAGGGTAGAGGGTAGAAGGTAGAGGGTTAAGGATGGAGGGTAGAGGGTTTAAGGGTTAAGGGTAGAGGGTAGAGGGGAGACAAATAGAGGGAGTGAGTGAGAGAGAGAGACCTGAGAGTGGGAGAAGGGGTAAATCATATTTGAACTACTCTTATCTCTAAATTTATGAACCTAACTACAATTATATTTCATTGTTGTAATGAACATTGTGATCATTGTTTACCCTGTATGTCTATATGTATATATGAGAAAGGGGTAATATAAGAATTGAATACTTTTGCATTAGTTGCATCCTTAGAAAATGCTAGTGAAGGTCCTAAATTCCATATGCCACATCTAATGTTTATTTACAATCCTTAAGCACAACTACATTAAGAATCTTGAGTTCTTGTACTTCTTTCATGCCTAAATTTTATAGTGGGAGATTCATTTCATCATGTCCAAAGACTTATACATCATGGCTAACAATTTTTGTTTAGTTTATTTTAAAACAAAATGTTATCATAAGCATGCACGTTTCTATGCAATGAAGACAAGGAAAATAGTTTTTTGGAAAGAATCTAGAATAATGAACTTTAAGAAATGGATTTGTTCCTAGAAATTTATTTAGATGGATTCTTCCTTAGAATTTATTAGGTCCCATCCCACTTTTAGGTTCCTTTTTTTCTCATTCCAATATTATCCAACTATTAATTTGTTAGTTTCCTTGGCAATATTTGGTCTCTTATTTCATGTTGAATGAGAAGTATTTCTTTTGCAATTGATTTTAATATTATTTTTTTATTTTTTTGGGTTCTCTCTACTCCCAATTCCCTTTCTCTTTTTCCTCCATCTTGGAGCTTAGTAAATCATATTTGAACTACTCTTATCCTTCTTATACCATCTTCTCTCTTGTTCCTCATGGCTGAAGTTAAACTATTCCACAATTACAAACAAGTATAAATCCTATTGATACACTACAAAAGACTAAGTTTTGAACTTTAGCTTTCTTACTACTTGCATCAATAGAGTAGTTGCATGATCAATACCTAATCAATCTCAAAATTAAACCTAAAATTTTATCCTTAATGGCCCACTAATCCCTTAGATTTAAACCATGCTTTGATAACATATAGGATAGTCCAATGAACTTGGCAAAAATTAGACTATTTATTTAATTGAACTTCTTAAGTTTTTTCTCACATTATATATAGGAATATAGTCTTACAAATCAATAAATCCCTATGAAAAGTCATCCAAAAATTCTCTTGGATCAACATACTTGGATTCTTGGGTTTGATAATAACATTGAGCTTAGTTATTCATGTCTAGGCATTAAAAGTCCTTGTTTTATCTTAACATAGGGTGATATCTAACAAATGGGCCTTAAGCCAAGATTTAATATAGGTTGAACCATCAAATTTTAATAGAATTGGTATTGGAACACATGGCCAACTCCGATTTGTACATTCTTGCATTCATGAAATCCCAAGCATATTTGCATACTTTAATTTTAAGTTTAATATTTGACATCTTTTTTCTTATGTTTAAATTTAATACAAACACATAGCATGCACTAATTGTTAGATTTCTTGAATCTCAACATCTTAGGCACAAACATACTATCAATCCTAATTTGTTTGGAAGCTTGGTTTTGGAACTTAAATGATTTATCTCTAGGTTTTTTCAACCTAAGAAGCCTACTAACTTTGACTAATTTGTGCACTCAAGTTTGAACTTACTGATAATTAGCTTATAATTCTCATCTATCTATGAACACATATGTGAAGATTCACTCTAGAACATAAGTGGATATAGATTAGTTGGGGCATCAATAGTTAGAAATCCACTAGTACTTGCCACAAATGTGGGAATTTCATAATTTTTGACATGCATAGGATCTTAGTTCCAAAAATATTTTAAGACATCATAAAAAATAATATAACATGGACATAAGAACCTTGAAAATTTTAAGTTATTAAAGTGCTCAATTTCAATCTTGACATGTGATTATATTTAAAATTTCCTACACATATGGGTATTTATAAATTTGATTTTACTCAAGATCTCAAGTTTAGATTTGAAACTTCTTTATTGCTATAACTCCTAGTGGATGTGAGGCTTCTTGTAATTTCAACTTAACATAATTTCATTTCTTTTTTTTAATAGGGGCAACATTCAGATTCCCACTTAGAGGATAGACATCATTACATGATTATCTTTGGTCAATCAATGACTTATATTTTAGTTAATAGATTAATGAATAGGTTTTTGTCTTGAATTAGGACTCTTGCCAAGGTTTCTTTCCTCTTGGGGACATATTTCCATTATGGATCTACTCTAAGACATCAATATGAAAGAATTTTCTTGAGAAATTAATGATTAGGATTCATTACAAAAATATGTTTCAATATTAAAAAGGAATGTAATCTCAAAGGATAGTCTTGATATATAAATTATTATGAAGGGAATCTAAGACTTATTATAATTAATTCAAGCAAAAACCTCCCATACTTAAATTATTTAGACTTTAGATCATTGAATCTTGCAAAGAGCCATAAGATAGTGGTTTTAGTCTAGGCTATTGGAGTTTACCTCAAAGATTTTTGTTAATACTTCCTTTGATCAATTCTAGTTTTTATAGGATGGCGGGTCTATGCAGAGAGCGCGTGGGGGCTCGCGGCCAGTAATGGCGTGGTTCCTGTCGTCACTCCTTGGTGCATGTGTTGGCTTGGTGGGGGATTGGTTTCCTCTATCTCCTGTGCGTGGACGGGTGGGTCTTTTACTATTTTCGGGGTGGGGAGGCTTTGTTTTCTGTAGATCTTTGTTGGTGGTTTCGTAGGTGTCGTTTTCTCTTCTAGTTTGGACCTTGCTTTGGTCGGGTGGACTGCTAGCTTGCAGTTTGGCGCGTGGGGATCTCTTCTTGCTCTTTGTTTCTTCATATACGGTGGAGTTTGGGTATTGGCATCTAGGGTTTGGTAAGAGGAGGTGTGCGGTAATTTTTATTTTTTTTGTGTGTGGCTATAATGGCTTTGAGTAATGATTTGGATGGGGTACCGGGGGATGCTGCTATGGCAGAGGCGGGGGGGAGGTTCCCTCCCTGTCTTCTCTTGGTATAGGCACATCGAGAATTGGTGCGTTTAAGTTGCAGAAAGTTAATGGTTGCCTGGAAAGAGCTCAAGTGTGCCCGGTGGTGGTGATTCAAAAAGAAGTGGTTGCTGATGATTTAGAGTATTTTAGTAAACATGTTTTAATCTATAAGTTTTTGGGGATGAGGGTTTCTTTACCCTTCCTCGAACCTTGGATTCAGCAAACTTGGAATCCTGAGGGGGATTTTGAGATTTTGCTAGCAGCGAACAATTTCTTCTTGGTAGACTTCTCATGCATCTCAGATAGAAATAGGGCTTTCGAAGGTGGCCCGTATTTTTATAATCAAGTCGGGTTGTTCATTAAACCATGGCATGCAGGTTTTAATTCAGTGGAGGAGTTTCCATCCAAGGTCCCAGTGTGGGTACGCCTTCCTCGACTACTGCTTGAATGTTGGAGGAGTGATATTCTGCAGTCTATTGCCATGGCATTGGGAAAATCGATTGGTTCCTCTCAACAAACTTTGGAGAAGAAAATATTTTCCTATACTCATGTTTGTGTGGAGATTGACTTAAGCCATCCTTTTCATGACTCTATTGATCTCTCAGTGGGTTCTAGTTCATGAACACAGCCCCTGGATTATGAATCCCTACGGTTTAGATGTCGTTTATGTCGTGAGTATGGTCATCTCTTGAAAAGGTGTCCTCGTGCTTCTGGTATGGGTAACTCAAGGAATGGGAAGGATACATCAAACTTAGGATTTGAGAAGGGAAAAGGACCCTTGCAAGAGGGGATTCTAGATAAAGATGGGTTTGTGCCAGTCAGGACTCGAAATAAAGGTCGAGGGATGAAAAGGACTTTTCAGGACCGCCAGGCAGAGGGGGTTTTCAACAAGTTTGATGTGCTGAATGATTTAATTCATGAAGAGGGGGTCTCTTCGAACATGCATGAGGATGCTCCCCCAGCTATTTCACACCACCTTGAGTCTATGGTTCCTAAGGATGCAAAAGATTCTTTTGTCCCCTCCCCTAAGGCTGGGGCTTGGGGATCCGTGTGAGGGGGTTGGCATTTCTTTGGCCTCTGTTGATATAGGAGTGGGCTCAGCTGAAGGTTTGGGTTCTAGAGGCTCTGTAAAGAGTAAAGCTTCTGCTTCTTCTCATATTTTGGGAGTGCATCAAAAATTCCTAAAAAAGAGTACTCCTGACAAGTCCCAAAAGGTGGGTAGGAAGAAGGATCAAGAAAAAGTTAAGTTGGCAGGTGAGACGTTGGTTGAATTTAGGTCGGTGAAGACTTTGGATACGCATGTTTCCCAACCGTCACGATGATTGTGCTCTCGTGGAATGTGAGGGGTATGAATAGCATCCCTAGACAAAAGGCTATTCGGGATTTGGTTCATGCTCATTCTCCGGATTTGGTTTTTCTCCAAGAGATGAAGTTATCTATTGATAGCATGATGCAGTGTGCTTCTAAAATTTGGAATAGAGGTTCATGTCAGTGTGTGGGTGCATAGGGGAGCTCTGGAGGTCTTGCTTGATTTTGGGATCCTCGGCATATCTCTCCTATCTGGTGGTTTTCTAGTAGATTCTCCATCTCTCTTGTTGCGTTAAGTTTGGAGACAAGGGAAAGAGTTTTTCTGTCCAATATCTATGCTCCATCAGATGTCCCTGGTAAGAGTATTTTATGGTCTCATATAAATTTTTTGAGATCGTTGGATCCCTTTTTACCTTGGATCATTTCAGGAGACTTCAATGCAATTGTCTCTCTTGAGGAGAAAAGGGGGGGTGTGCCTCGTCTGGATACCTCCTCTGATCTTTTGCAGGAGAATTTTCCCAGGCTTAGGCTTGTGGATATCAAACCCTTAAATGGCACGTTTACCTGGAATAACATGAGGCTTGGAGAAGAAGCTATTTCTGAAAGATTGGACAGGTTTTTGGTGTCTAGCTTCTGGGTTAGTGACAAGTGGCTGACAAGTTTAGAAATCTTAGATTGGCATGGATCAGACCACTGGCCGATCAAGTTCTCTGCTCGCCTGACTAGTGGCTCTAAGAAACAGAATTTTAAGTTCCAGACTATGTGGCTTAGGGAGGGGGTCTTTTTGACTTAGTGTCTAAATGGTGGGTTGAAGGTCGTCCTGCTTTTGGGACTGCTATGTACAATTTTATGAAGAGGCTTCAATATGTGAAATATAAATTGAGGCATTGGAATAAGTATCAGTTTGGCAACGTGTTTTAGCAGAAAAGGGCAGCCCAGGAGTATCTGGATTCTATTACCAGGAAGATCAGGGAGCATGGGTTGGATGCTATTTTGAGCAGGTTAGAGGATGCAATAGTCAAAGTTCTTGAGGAATGGGAGCTCCGTGAGAAAATTTTTTGGAAGCAGAAGGCTCGTATTGATTGGCTTCAGGAAGGGGATAAGAATACCTCCTTCTTCCATAATTCAGTAAAGGCTAGAAGACAGGGTAACACTATCTCTTCTTTTTGTTCTTCGGAGGGATCTATTCTTTCTTCCTCTTTGGAAATTTCCAATGAGGCAGTTCACTTCTTCTCTAATCTTTTTTCTGAAGATACCCCAGTGGCCATTGCGGAGGAAGACTCTATCCTGGCTTGTATCCCTCCTTTGGTGACAATGGATATGAATGCTTCTCTTCTTCAACTGATTTCTCTAAAGGAGTTAGAGGATGTGGTGTTTAAGCTAAAAAAGGGGAAGGCTCCTGGTCCTGATGGGTTCCCAGCCAAGTTCTATCAGGAATTTTGGGAAGTGATTAAGCTTGACTTATTAGAGGTTGTGCAAGAATCTCTAAGGAACAAGCAAATGTTGAGAGCCTTGAATGCCACTTTTCTTGCCCTCATTCCTAAGCGTGAGGGTGCCAATTCTCTTGATCTCTTTTGACCAATTTCTTTGTGTAATGTGGTGTATAAAATCACCACAAAACTAATTGTTGAGCACTTGAAGCCTTGGTTGGATAAGCTAATCTTGAAGGAACAAGAGGGCTTTGTAGCAGGAAGACAGATTCTTGATGGAGTTGTGATTGCGGCGGAGGCTATTCATTCTATGGCCTCTTCAAGGGATAAGGCTATGTTCATAAAATTGGACATATCTAAGGCCTATGACAGGGTAAAGTGGGGATTTCTGATCAAAATTCTTAGAGCTTTTGGGTTCAGCAGTGAGTGGATCGATTGGGTTATGTGCTGTGTGAAGACGCCCTCTTTTTCAATTCTCATAAATGGGGAATCCTCTGAGTTGTTTTGTGCTTCAAGAGGTCTTCAACAAGGAGATCCTTTATCCCCTTATCTATTCATTTTGATGGCTGAAGGTCTGGGGAGGCTCATTAAGTCCCAGGTTGCAGCTGGGCTTATTCTTGGTTGGAATTGGAATGGGAACAACTCTCTTTCTCCTCAATCCCATCTTCAGTTTGTGGATGACTCGGCCTTGATGGGGGTTGCTAAGGTAGCAGAAGCGGTTGCCTTTCGTCAGACGTTGGATTGCTACTTGGCTACCTCAGGACAATGCATTAATGAATGTAAGTCCTGCATTTATTTCTTTAATACCCCTAGGCTTATTCAACAACGTATTGCCAGGATTTTAAGGTTTCAGGTGGGGAATCTTCCATTTACCTATTTGGGTATCCCTTTGGATGTGTGCCCACCCCCCAGGCATTTTTGGCAGGAGGTGATTGATAAATTTTGAGGTCTAGTTTATCATTGGACCTATAGATGGTTATCTACGGCAAGTAGAGTCACTCTTTTAAAGTCTGTTGTGCAAGCTCTTCCTATTTACAGATGTTTTGTGATGACTACCCCTTCAAGTTTCATCAAGTATTTTGAGGGGCTTTGCAGGTAGTTTCTTTGTTTGGGTAATCTCCTCTCTAGAAAGTGGAGCTTAATTAAGTGGCAAGTTGTGTGTCGGCCGAAGCAGGAGGGTGGCTTGGGATTGCGTAGAGCGGATTGGAATGGGCAAGCATTGGCAGCTAAGTTGTATTGGAGGTGGTGTTCACATCAACATCAGACCTGGGCTAAGATTCTTACCTTCAAGTATCTTGGGGAGGTGGATGGCACTGAGGTTCCTCGCTTTAGCCTTTTGGGCAGGGGGTCTATGATATGGGAAACTCTCAAGAGGGGAGCTTCGCTGGTTAAACAAAGCTTGTTTTGGATTTGCAACAGAGGTTCTGACGCTCTCTTCTAGCTTGACTCTTGGGATGGCTTCCCGCCTATCCTCTCCTCACATCCTCACTTGGAGTATTTAAGCAAGATTTTTATTCAAGCTGGCTGGAGTAGAGTGATGGATTTCAAAGCCCCTCAGATATTGGGGTGGACTGTCATTTATTAGTGGAAGGTTATGCAAGAGTGGCCTTTGGGCGGTTCTTTGGAGGATAGGAGGGAGTTGTCCTCTATTTTAGCTAATAGAGTGTGATGTTCACTTCCGAAGAGGGATGTGTTGGCTTGGGGCTCAGACCCTAAAGGGAAGTACTCTGTTGCTTCAAGGTATCGTGCTTTGGATAGACAGACCTTAGGCAGTGCTAAGGTTCCTTGGTGGAAAAACATTTGGAATAAATTCTCCTGGCCAAAATGCAATTTTTTCTCTTGGCTAGTAGTGTATGGCAGGTGCTTGACTTGGGACAACCTCTGCAAGCGGGGTTTCCAAGGCACCTCTTTATGCTTTCTTTGTCTCAAAGATGTAGAGACTGCTTCTCATCTTTTCTTTCAGTGCCCCTTTGCTAGGACCATTTGGCACTCCTGGTGGGGGGCTTGGAATATGTCGCGTCAGAATCCTTCATCTCTTGGCAAGTTCTAGCAGAATACTGGGCCTTCTAAGGCAAAGACTTCATTCCTGCACACTGCCTGACCTATTGGCCCGAGTCTAATTATTTGGCAGATTTGGTTGGAGCGCAATTGAAGGTTCTTTTTGGATAGGAAGTTACAGGTGGGCCAAGTTTGGGCTCGTATTCTTGGGGCTCTTCAAGAGATGTTACAGGCTAAATGTGATTTGTCAGTACCGATTGATCTTGGGGATACTGGAGTAATTCAGAAGTTGGGGATTTCTGTTGGTAGTACTGGAAGGCCCAAGGTTGGGCAGGGCAGGTACTCTAGAGGGAAGGTCTTCAGAGGAGGGCATTAGATGCTTCCTCCTTCTGGGGTCTTGAAAGTCAACACTGATGGGTCTTCAAGAGGTAATCCTAGACACGCTGGTATTGGTGGGGTGGGTAGAGATAGTTCTGGGGTGGTTGTGTTCTTTTTTTCAGAGTATATGGGGCAACACTCCAATAACTTCATGGAGGCTTTGGCGATTCTTTCGGCCTTGAAGAGGGCATATGCTCTTGGCTGGAAACAGATTATATGTGAATCAGATTCTGAGGTGGTGGTAGACTTGATAAATGGATGACATTTTGATGCTGTTAGTTGGCAATTGGAGGTGGTGGCAAAACAAATTGCCAACCTTGGAGATTTATTGGATTCAGTCACTTTTTCCCATATCCCTCGCGAATGGAACAAGGTGGCTGATGGGATGGAAAAATTGGCCTATGAGAAAAGTGGGACGTGGTTGGTGGAGGATTGGGATAGTTTACTGAGGGACCTTGCCCAAGATTTAGAGGGTTGGGTTATTGAGGATGTGAAATGTTGCATTCAGGATTCTTGATCTCTTGCTTGTTGTCTTGGGGCCCCTTCAAGGTTTTCTTTTGCCTAATGCTTTGTACCTCTCTTGTTGATTAATAAAAAAATTTACCCCTCTTTTTATTTAAAAAAAAAAAAGTCTAGTTTTTATAGGGGAAACATTCATATTTCATTTAGGTCTGATAGGCATCACTACGTGATTAACTTTAGCTAATCAATGACTTATATTTCACTTGATAAAGTAATGAATATGTGATTTTCTTGACTTAGGACTCTTGTCAAGGCTTCTTTCCTCTTGGGGAGATGTTTCAATTAGATATTTACTCTAATACATCCATGGTCAAGAATTTTCTTGGGGAATCAATGGTTAGGAGTTATTAAGAATTAGAAACAAAAATAGGCTTCAATATTGGAAAGGAAGTTTTTTCTGAAAGGATAGTCTTGATAGATAGATTCTCATAATGGGACTCTAAAATTTATTATAATTAATTCAAGCAAAAAGCTCCCATACTTAAATTATTTAGACAAATCATTGAATTTTTGCAAAGAGCCATAGGATGGTGGTTTCAATCTAGGCTATTAGAATTCACCTCAAAAAAATTTAAGTACTTCCTTTGATTATTTATATATGGGGTTTACATAGTTAGCTCTTAATATTTATTTTGGCCTATATAGGCCTATCCTTTATTGGTACCTTAGGAGTGGCCTTGAACACCCACCAAGAAGTTTTTTTGAATAGGGAATACATCTAATATAATATTGTACTTGATAATATATTGAGGTGCATTTTATATATTTTGCATGTTTTTCCTTACAAGTATTATTCATAAACCATATATTTCTATAGTCTCTTTCATAGTTCATGATTCATTCAAGTTCTTGATCTAACATATTTTAAGTGTTGGAAGTAATTTGATAGAATTAATCAAGTTCTTGTTCTTGATATGGGCTTACTCTAGCTACTATTTTACTTATGAAATTTAGTGAAACAATCATGTGATTATAAATTCACTTTTGAAGCTCATCATATGCTACTTAAAATGCACATCTACACCTACTTGGAAAGATAATACCCATCCTAATTTAATGAAGGAGCTTAAAGATCTATGCAAGCTAAAACACTTGTTACAGGGAGAAGCAAAGAGAAACAACACAACAAAAATGCTCAAAGATTTGGAGCTCAATATTGCCAATGTGAAAAAGAATTAATTAACCAAAGAAAATATTACAACCTCATATAGGTAAAAAAACCTAAAAAGGAAAACCCTAGGCTTGCACATTAATAATTAATAAAATAATTAATTATTATGCACCTAAAGTTAGCTTAAGTGTAAAAGAGATAAAAGGGAACTTAATTAACCAAATATAGTTTAATTAATCAAGTAAATAACCAATTACTCTAACACTCCCCCTTAAGCTAGACTTAGGGAGAAGCTAAAACCTAGAAGAAGCTACTGAAAGCAAAGAACAATGGGTCCCGGCAACAAGGCCAGATCAGGTACCCAAGGACAAGGAAATCTCAATGAAATGGAGAAAAAAGGAGAAAACCCAGTGGGAAAAAACTCCTCTCCAAAAAGAGATTGAAGAACATGCAGAAAGAAACATGAAGGAAGGAAGACCTCATAAAGACCCCCCAAGGACAACTTCCTTCACCCAAAGCATAGAACACAACTGAAGATACCGCGGCGAGGCAAAAGGCTTCGTGAAGAAAGATGGCAGTGGGAATGTACTCCAAGATGAGAGAACCATCTTGAATCAACTGTCTGATGAAATGCATATGAAGCTCAATGTGCTTCATCCTCTGATGCTCCACCGGGTTGCGAGAAATGTATATAGCACTCTAATTGTCACACCAAAGAATAGTGGGACGATCAGAAGGAAAACCAAACTTATTCATCAACTGTCGAAGCCATAAAATCTCCTGACTAGCGAGCACAGCAGCTCGGTACTTAGCCTCTGTAGAGGATAATGCATGAGCAATCTACTTCTTGCAAGACCATGTGATAGGACCAAAGCCAAGACAGAAAAAAAAGCCAGAAGTAGACTTCCGATCATTGACATCACCAGCCCAATCTGAGTCAGTGAATCCAAAAATGTGAGGATCTCCTGATGTGTAGTGAATGCCATAAGAAAGGGTGCCCTAAATGTACCTCAAAATATGTTTGGAAGCTTGCCAGTGACTCTCATGAGGATCATGGGAGAATCGAGAGATAAGGCTAGCTGCAAAGGAAAGATCAGGACGAGTGTGAGTCAGGGACAACAAACTACCAACCAACTGCCTGTAAAGTGTAGAATCTATGGTAGGAGTGGGGCAAGTAGTAGTCAAAACAACCCCTGACTAAAAAGGGGTGGGGGAAGGCTTGCAATCAAGCACGCCAAAGCATTGAAGCATATCAAGAGCATACTTCTGCTAGTGAATGGATATCCCATCAGAAGACTGAATCACCTAAAGACCAATAAAATAGTGCAGAAGACCGAGATTGGTCATCTCAAACTGCTCCATCAAAGCTCGCTGAGCATACTGAATCATAGAGGATGAACTACCTGTGATGAGGAGATCATCAACATAAAGCACAAGAATCAAGATCTCACCCTCAAGTTTTTGAATATAGACTGTGGGATCAGAATGACAGCGTGTGAAACCAGTGGAGAGCAAAAAAGAGTCCATCTTCTCATACCAAGCCCGAGGGGCCTGTTTGAGACCATATAATGAACGCCAAAGTCTGCAAACCAAAGAAGCATCCTGAAAAAATTCATGAGGCTGCTCCGTATAGATCTCCTCTTGTAGGTCACCATGCAAGAACACACTCTTCACATCCATCTGATAAATGGACCAGACCCTAGAAGCTGCAAGAGATAGTACAAAGCGAATAGAATTCATTTTGGCAATAGGGGTAAATGTCTCAGAGTAATCAATACCCTCAACCTGTGAGAAACCCTTCACAACAAGTCATGCTTTGTACTTATCAATAGAACCATCAGCAACATACTTGGTGCGATACAACCATCTGCACCAACCCATCTTTCTGCCCTTAGGAAGAGGACAAAGATCCCAAGTACTATTCCTCATCAAAGAAGAATACTCCTCTGCCATAGCACTATCCCACTCAGGGTGACCTATCACCTCTGAAAACTTCTGAGGATCCTCTGAAAGAGCATGACTCAAAAGACTAGAACCTGCAGTATAAGAACAGGTGCGACGAGTGTCTGAAGGATCACCTGCCATAGATCCTGCTGCCTCAACAGTAAAGTGAGCCCATTTGGGCATCTGAGGTGGAGCAAGAGGAGGTAGAGATGGGGGATCATCAGCATCCTCATCAGAATCATCCTCAACATAATCCTAAAGAGCAGCAGTGGGAGGAGTAGGTAGTGAAGTAGACACTGGAGACAGGGTATCAACTGTGGGAAGGCGCTCATCAAACTGGACATCCCGTCGAAACAGGACCTCTCTGGAATCAGGATCAAACAACCTGTACACCTTAACATCCTCACAGTAGCCGACAAAAATGAGGGGTCGAATCTTCTGCTCCATGGCTCTTCTCTGAGCATCAGGAATAAAGGCCCATGCCTCACTACCAAATACTCAAAATGATGAAACATCAGGCTTATCATGAGACCAAGCCTCCTCAGGAGTCATATGTTGAATTTCCTTGTGAGGCATCCGATTTTGAATATAATTGGCACAATTAACTGCCTTAGCCCAAAAGGATGGATCCATGGACCTGGATTTAATCATACAATTCACCATCTCCCGTAAAGTCATGTTCTTTCTCTCAGCGACACCATTCTGCTGAGGGGTGTAGGGAATAGTAAACTGATGCTGCAAACCACGCTTAGTGCAAAAATCTCTAAAAGCCTGATTCACATACTCCCCCCCATTATCTGTATGTATCCGCTGAATAGAAAGGCCATACTGCTTCTCTACAAATGTCTTGAAGATTTGAAAGGAATCAAAGACATCAAACTTGTACTTAAGAAAGTACACCCATGTGCATCTGGAGAAGTCATCAATGAATGTGAGTACATACTTGGCCCCAAAAAAAGGAGTGGGAAATGACATGAGGTCACTATGAATCAACTCCAAGGGTGCCAAAGCACGAGTGGCGCTTCCCTTCGGAAAGGGATCCCTGTGATGCTTGCCAAGCAAACAACCATGACAAACACTACCTATGCAAGAAATATGTGGAAGACCAAGAACAAGTGCCTGTGTACTCATCTGTTGAAGATATCTGTAATTGACATGGCCCAAACGCTCATGCCAAAGCTTACTCATGGAATCTGCATGTGCTATAAGAGATGAACCTGTACCCTCAGAAGGCTCAAATCCATCAAATCTGTAAAGATGAGATGCAGTGTCAACATACCCAGTAGCCACAACCAAATTGGAGTCATGGAGGTCCCGAATAACCACATCATGTGGTGAGAACACAACTATCTTACCAAAGCCAGAATGGAAAATCTGACAAATGGATAGGAGGTTCGTTGAGATGTCAGGAACTACCAGAACATCTTGTAGAGTACCCCCATCCAAAGAGACAAAAATTGAACCCAAGACTGAAAGCTGTGTAGAGTCACCCACTGCAATCTGTGAAGGACCACAAGAGGCAAGAGAGGTGACCAACTGTTGAGTGTGAGTCATATGGCGAGAAGCATCAAAATCTAAAATCCAAGTGGACCCATAGGTCAATGTTCGAGCAGTGAGAGCATGACCTTTCCCTATGGAAGGAGAAGACGACTGAGGGGATGAGATGTGATGCTACTGCATGGCTTCCTCTAAAGCCTCTAATCGTTTCCAACACCTAGAAATTGGATGTCCTTCCTTGCCACAAAATTTGCAAGTGTCTCCTGATTTCTGCTTAGTCTTGGAGGAAGACTCACCAGACTTCGAAGATTTCCCCTGTTTCGGATTAAGTGGTGGTTTGGAGGAATGCTCACTGCCTGTAGAATCTTTCTTGGGCTTTGGTTTCTGCTTTTTTTTCTCCTTAGATGACTAAGCAACCAATGCTTTGTTCTCAGAAAGGTGTGATTGCTCATGAGACAAATGCTTACAAAACACATCAAAGGTAGGCATGGTAAAATGAGCACCTAGGTCATCCATGGTGGAATAGAATGAAGAAGAAAATATCTGAAATGGACCACAAAGCTTTGAAATGATCAAGTAAATGCACTCTGTGTCTGACTTATTCTTGCCACAACCCTGTAAAATAGAGAGAATAGTTTTGAACTTGGTCAAAAAATCCTCAATAGTGGGAAATGATTCAGGTAACAGTGAAGTTAGCTCTGCCTCAATCTATAATGCTCGAAACTCATTAATGGTCCCAAAAAGTGTCTCAAACTTCAACCACATGGCTCGAGGAGTGAGCAACGCATCAAGGTGAAATATAAGACTGTTTGAAACGTGCAGGGATAGCAAACCCATAGCTTCATCCATCTTGTTCCTGTGCTGAAGAATCTCAAAAGGACGCTACAACTAAGGATGAACCTCATCTAGACAAGACCACAACCCTCGTGACCTGAGAAGCCTCGTCATGTGATACTTCCAGGTGTGATAGTTGTGTGATGTGAGTAACTCAACTGAGGAGTCTGCCATGAAACCCTGCACCTGAACCTGCTTGTGTTTGATTATTATGTGATCTTTCAGAATAGACAGAAGATGCAGAAGGGTTTGATTGTTTTGAGAGTTTTGGTGTTCTAGTTTTCTGATGTAAATGACAGAAAGCGAGAAAAAAACACCCCCACAAAAGATAAACCCAAACCTTAGTACAAATTGAGAAAGAGGAAGTAATGCATAATCAAAAAAGCTTCAAAATAAAGCCTCGTGTACTTGAAGAAAATTTTGAGAAAAAAGATCACATATTTGAATAGAGCAGGCTGAGAGCTTTCCAACACCTATTCGTTTTTGAAAAACAGAGTCCGTTTGCATTCTATGGCCTCGAAAGTGCAAAAAAAAGACCCCACTTTGACTAGAAAAAAATATAGACAAATAGAAAATTTGGAAAAAATTACCAGTACCATGATGTCAGGCACAGAAGTAGCTTTCCAATGGTATCTCATCTGAAAAAAATGGAGATCGTATGCCGATTTTAGACCCGATTTCGTGAAGTCTCCTCAAAAGGCACAAATCTGCCTCCTTTAAGCACTGGGGGCTAAAAAAAAGTAAGCCCCTGGTCAGCTGAGCAACCAGGGGGCTGAAGGAAGGTGGAGGGCCGAAGCCCTTGGTCACCAATGTGACTAGCGTGCTGGGAGCGCAGGCTGGCAGGGAGCTCGGCGAGCTGGGAGCTCAGCGAGCCGGGAGCTCAGCGAGCTGGGCGAGCCAGTGAGCGGCGGTGACGGCGTTGACTGAGAGTTGAATGAGCCCAGTGGGTGGCGAGGAGACCTTGTGGTGGAAAATGTAGGAGGAACCAGTGACGGGGCGGTGACCAAGCAGGGGCCCAATTCGGAGAGGGCGGCGGCCACGGGCGGCTGAAGAACTAGCAGCGATGGCGATGACACAGAAGGGCGCCGAAAAAAAAAGGCGGCGGTGAACAGATCTCGGCCGTGGATGGCGCCGAAGGTGGATGGAGGACGGCAGGGTACTGCCGCCTGCAGTACTGGCAGGGCCCACGGTAGCCTGCGTACCGTGGGTGCAAACCCAATTTTATTTTTATTTTTCAAATCTTTTGAAAGAACTCTTTAAAATTCGCCTATTTTTTTTAAGAACCCCAACCCCAGCTTCTAATGAAAAATTCTCAAAACAAGAATAGGGAGCTTCAGACCTTGTTGCTTTGATACCATGAAGGAGCTTAAAGATCTCTGCAAGCTAAAACACCTGTTACAAGGAGAAGCAAAGAGAAACAACACAGCAAAAAATGCTCAAAGATTTGGAGCTCAATATTGCCAATGTGAAAAATAATTAATTAACCAAAGAAAATATTACAACCTCATATAGGTAAACAAAACCTAAAAAGGAAAACCCTAGGCTTGCACATTAATAATTAATAAAATAATTAATTATTATGCACCTAAAGTTAGCTGAAGTGTAAAAGAGATAAAAGGGAACTTAATTAATTAACCAAATATAGTTTAATTAATCAAGTAAATAACCAATTACTCTAACATTTAATGCATGATTATGTTATTATTTTTCCTTACTAATAGCCTACAAAGCTAGCTAAATACATAAATACCTTAAATTATCATATCCATAGGTACATAACAATTTGATGCATTGTAAGTGCCTTAATTTATCTCCTAATGCTCCATAATTTCTTCCACAAATGACCCAATATAAATGGAAATGGTGTGAAATAGTTTATAAAATACAAAATATTTATTACAAACAAACTATGTCAACACAAAATGTTGTAAAATGCAAACAAAAGCATATACAACAATTTTGTATAAGTCACATAACCAAAAACATTTTATTTAAAAACATGAAAAATCATCCAACTACATAGATATTAAAACATGTCAAGAGATGGCGAGAACTTGTTTATAATTTCATTGAAAACTTTACAAGGCAAGGTTGTAAGGGGAAAAAAAAAAATCTTCACCAATACTACATATTATCAAAGCAATTCTGAAATGCACACATCAACTTAGCATCTCCACCCCATCCATACCATCAATCAAATAATATATCTTTTAGAAAGAAAAACAACCCATCAAACTTATCATACATCATAACCAAGTTATCCAACACATCATGAAATGCTTACAACTAGTTCACCTCTAATAAATGTGTAGAAACAACCATTATCTTACCCTCTCAAGTAGTTCATGACAACACCAAGGAAACTTCATTAAAACCTTGTGGATTTTTGTTGTTGCATTTATAATGGGACCAATATTCATAGTAAGTACAATAAAGTTGAAGCTTCTTATTGTTAGTGTTTTATAACTTCTGTAGGAGATATTTCCTTGTACAAGGTCTAGGTCATCCTTCATGATATTTTAAATAATATTTATTCTTTCAAGTAGCTGACCTAAGTGAAAGGTCACTTGGCTTGATATATAAGGAGGATAGAGTTCTCCCATTTGAGATATTACAATCACTTAATAATTTGCATCAAGTAGCAGCAGAAGTTCACATCCTCCTAACAACAAATTGAATTCTTCAAGAAGATTTTTTCATCATTATTGTATCAAGTTCTCCCTTGAGAAGGGTTTGATTTGTAAAGCAAATTTATGCTATTATTCATCCTATATATAAGAGATATATTTTGTTGGGTTTTTCTCCCTCGAGAAGGAGGGTTTTCCTAGGGTAAACTATTGTGTTCATTTGTCTTATGTGTTGCATTATTTATTTCTTACTTTTATGATCCTAAAACTAACATGGTATCATAGCGGGTCTAAGAAAAGATCTAATCAGAATTGTTTAAGCAGTCTAAAGAAGATATGATCTAGGCATCAAACTTATTAGTTGAGGCACACTTGTATCATCTTTATATGGTCAAGTTAATTATTGGAAAAGAGAGCAACTGACAAGGCATCTGTCAGGGGGACGACTTTAAGGGAATTTCATTTGGTAATGAGCATAGCTTCAGGAGTATAACTCGTGTGAGGTTTGAGACTTGTTCATGATTACGTCTTGTTGTCCAAAATGATCACAACATTTAGGAATCTAGGTGCAGCATGAGAAGATAGACAGACAAGTCAAGGGCAATTTATTTATTGGAAATCAAATTTAATTATTGAGAAGTCATGGCCCTTTGAGTTTGGAGGATTTTATTACTGTAACACAACTACAGTCATCAAAGCATAAGTTGTGTGCCTATGGTTGTGCTTGAGTAGGAAACAAGTGGTCATCAAAGCTTTAATCAGGTTTCTATGATCCTCAAGATTCTAAAGATAAGTTCCTAATCTCTCTAGAGGAAAGAATTACTTTGGTGTATAGAAAGGAGGTGAATGATTATTCCTGGCTATAGGACAGAAGCAAGTTTGAATGATCTTGTGAAGAAGGGTTTGTAGGCATGGGAGAATTCACATAAAGCTCGACTTATTGAAGACTCGTGAATTTTTAGAATCATGCCAGATTGGGAAATTGAAGATATTATAATCATATCTGGGCATATCAAGTCAAGACACCTGTGAGGGTCGATTTGAGTTTCCACTGCTTGGCATGAGTCCCTCGAGTCCAGTCGCTACCTTCTACTTGCATTTTAGTATCCTTTATGTCTTCATTCAAGTTGTTGTTCCTATTCTGGGCATATCTGGAGGTCTTGTGTCCACATATCTGCTGCATGAAGATGTTTTTTTGAAGTTGTAGACAATTTTGAATCATTTTGTAGCAGCAAATCATTCCATTGCAGCAGATTTGAATCTTTAAGTGCAAAGATCAGGAAAGAACAATTGGTGGATTGTGAGGAAGATTAGACAATAAAGAGATAAGTATTTCATACCCTTGAATAATGTTCATGAATTTTTTATGTAGTTATTAATTCATGCAATAACATTGGAATAGTGAATCATGTATGCTTCTAGCATTGGTATTTCTCTTCAAGATAGTTTAGTTCTATGAACTATTATTAAACTCTCTAAAATGCTTTTAGGACAGATCGAGGAGCATAAGGATGATGCGATATTGCATTCAAGGGAGGAAGAGCTTGATGCATCATGTGAGAAAGTCACACAAGCTGAAGAATGGAGACATAGCTTGCATCCATGGGACTGAGTTGGTGGCACATAACTTCACTGGAGACATCTCTCAAAGAGGAAGAACCTATACAAATTTTCATTGGGATTAGTTTCTTCGAAGAGGAGGAAATAACATTTAGAGGGAGTCTAAAAAACCAACAAAGGAAACCTTGGATGAGGAGGTCAGGAGGTTGATGCAAGTACTTGGAGCTTCAGAGGGAGTCACATTGTCATGAAGACTTGTGGTAGTGTATATTTCTCTAAGATGGAGAAATATGAGGTGAAATCCCTTGTAGTGTATATTTCTCTTAGATGGAGAAATATGAGGTGAAATCCCTTGTAGTGTATATTTCTTTGAGATAGAGAAGTATGAGGTGAAAACCCTTGTAGTGTATATTTCTTTGAGATGAAGAAGTATGAGGTGAAAGCCCTTGTAGTGTATATTTCTCCCAGACAGAGAAATATGAGGTGAAATCCCTTGTAGTGTATATTTTTCTAAGACAGAGAAATATGAGGTGCGAGCCCTTGTTCATCTCTGAGACTAAGATGAGACGTCATGTTGAGAGACTCCATGATGACATCACATTGAGAGTCTTTGTGATGAACTCTTGTACATCTCTAAGACTAAGATGCATATTTCCTCAAAGAGGGTGTAGCCATTATGAGCATCATGTTGAGAGACTCCATGATGAAGATATCTAGAAAATACCTCCCTAGCTAAGAGGGAGTGTTAGTGTTTTATGGCTGCAAGAGATATTTTCTTGTACAAGGCAGGTCATCTTTCATGATATTTTAAATAATATTTATTCTTTCAAGTAGCCGACCTAAGTGAAAGGTCACTTGGCTTGATATATAAGGAGGATAGAGTTCTCCCATTTGAGATATTGCAATCACTTAATAATTCACATCAAGTAGCAGCAGAAGTTCGCATCCTCCTAGCAGCAGATCAAATTCTTCAAGAAGAGATTTTCATCATTATTGTATCAAGTTTTCCCTTGAGAAGGGTTTGATTTGTAAAGCAGATTTTTGCTATTATTCGTCTTATATATAAGAGATATATTTTGCTAGGTTTTTCTCCCCTGAGGAGGGTTTTCGTAAGGTAAACTATTGTTTTCATTTGTCTTATGTGTTGCATTATTTATTGCTTACTTTTCTGATCCTAGAACTAACACTTACACTCCCATTTGATCCCTTGCTTGATATTTCAACAAACACAACAAGATATGGTGTAGCCATAATATTGGACGTAACACATTAGAATAATAATAATAATAAGTATGTTCTATGTAAAAATAAATATGAATACATAAATTTTAAACATATAAATATGATTAATCATATAAGGATAAACAAAAATAACTACATAACAACTATATATAAGTATCTTGACTAGTTTCCAAGACCATAATTTAAGTACACAATTAAACTTAAAGATTCATACCTTGTTCTATCCCAAGATACAGACTAAATACTAAAATTCTTATCCTCACTTTATTATCTAGAGATTTTTGAATATAACATAAAATAGGATTAAATAAAAAAGCTAGCCAATAAGGATTTCCATTTTTCATATTACATTCTATCTCAGATTGAATATCCTTTATCACACAGATTCCCATAAAATAAATAAATTATGAAACTATATATTCAAGATTCATATTTCAAATAACATGTATTATCATTTAATGGTCCTAATATATTTTTCTTGAAAATATTTGTCACCTAAACATCCATAAGATAAAAATAAAATTTAGGCTATTATAACTTATTTTCTTGCCAACTCTTTTATACCTTTCATGACATAGTTTGGTAATGATAATCTTAAACTTAACAAGTTATCGATGTTTTTACAATGATCTTCATAGTAATTTACAAAGAATATTTGTAATAAATATTTACCTTTTAATGGTGGTTTCTATAATATCCCCTAACTACTTAAACTACACCATATAATAACTATTAGTTATTCTAAAGTAATTTTAATACATGCATGTCTATATTCCTTAGTAGGTGTTGATAGCTTGTAATTTAATACCTAGATTATTGTTATCCCAATTTTCAACACCCTTCATTAATTATATATCCTATAAATATTACATTAATGTTTTTATCTAATAATTATATATTGTCTAATACTTATTCCAAATGTCTATTATAGGATCTTTGACTATAGGAGTTATATATTACATAGCCTTCTAAACTATAGATAACCTTTCTATTATACTAAATCATACTAGCCATGGATTCACAAAATAACCTCACAATTATTAGGGTACTATATAGTTTATATGTTTTATATATTTTTTATTCATTTGCATCTCAATATAAACTTTAACAAAATAACTATTCATAAAAAATATTGCATATCTTACACACCAATCAATTAGGACTACTTGTCATACAAATATATTTACAAACTCAAACTATTGTCCAATAAATTTAAGATTACACTCACATAAGTCAAAACTTTCCTATCAAATTGCACATTCAATCATGTATTTTATCTTGACAAAACCTAAGAGAACAAAACCTAAGAGAACAAAACCTAACCTATCATCTAGTTGAGAAACTCTGTCAATATTAATCAAGACAACTTTTTGATCCTACACTATTATGTTCTTTTAGTTGACAAAAAATATAATATATTAATATTAAAGAAAAAATGTTCAACACAAAAATACAAATATTATTTTATAAAAAATAGATTGCTCGATTGTTAGAACTAAGATATACTAGAAAAAAATGAGACCATGATTTAGAATGTAAAACAATTCATTGATACGTCCATATCTTGCATTACTTGTTAAAAATATATTCTCTATAAATATATTCTCTGTTGCATCATATACACGATAGACCTTTAATAGAAAACTAAAAAATAATAATTAAAATTGCATGCTAAGACCTTTAATTATTATTTTTTAGTTTTCTATTGAAGGTCTATCGTGTATATGATGTAATAGAGAATATATTTTTAACAAGTAATGCAAGATATGGATGTTTATTATTTTAATTAAGACCTTTAATTAAAATTGCATGTTAAGACCTTTAATTCAACCTAGTTCTTCTTTGAGGAACCTAAGAAGGACAAGATTCTAAAGCATTTTCAACATACCCATTTTGTTGATATCCTGCAATCAGGATGTTCCATTAGGGTGGGGTCCCATGGAAGCGCTTCAAGATCTATTTTTAAGGAGCAGGAGGTCTCATGAAGTCAAAATAAAATTGTTGCAGGACTAATTGGAATCTATTCGTGAAGAATAGCAGTTCCTACCTTTCAGGACTGCAAATTTGAGGGGGTGAAAATGGGGTGGGGCTGGAGATTGTCCCTACAGTTTAGGAATTTTAATTGCCATTTGTCAATCATCTCAACTTTTAAGCTTCCTTAAATTTTAGAGCTTAAATTTTAGGCTGAATTGCACAGCCAATAAGTTCATGAGACCACTAGCTTCCTTAAAATTTGAAGCTTAATATTTTAAGTTGAGCTGCATTACTAAGTTCATGAGATCACCACCTTTAAAAAATTCCTAAAAATGCTCAGCAATATCAGTTGAAAATTTTCAGGAAGCCCCCCCTCCAGGGGACCCCACCCTTAGAAAAATGCATTTTGAGGCATTTTGTCAAACAGTTCAGGTGCCTTGTCTAAGCTTCCACATTTTTCATATACTACAATCAGGCCATTCCATGAGAACATATTTCTTTGGCATAGGCTAGGAGGATGCTAGCAATGGTTGTAGAGTCTGGTTGTACAACTACCAATAGCATTTGGTTGGAAGTTTATAAATCCCTTTCAACAAACCCATAGTGTTGATATCTTGCAATTAGACGTTCCATTAGAAAAATGTGCATTGAAGCATTTTTCCAAAGAGTTCAAATGCCTTGTTTATGCTTCCACATTTTGGTTATCCGACAATCAGGTCATTCCATGAAAACAAATTTTTTGGAGGCGTTCTGTCAAAATAGTTCACGTACCTTGTCTATGCTTGCACATTTTGCATACATTTCTATCAGGGTAGTTGCAGCTACAACATCTGCAAAATTCCTCTATCATTCATCGTTTGATGAATGTCCATACCCTGTTCCAAAGCTCCCATTTTTGCATAGGCTGTGAGGATGTTGGCAGAGGCTGCAAACTCTGGCTTTACACCTGCCAATCACATTTTGTTGAAAGTTTCTAAATCCTTTTCAATAAAGACATTTTGTGCATATCTTGCAATCATAGCATTCAATGAGACCACATTTCTTTGAGGTATCTGATCAAACAGTTTGTGTGCCTTCTCTATGCTTCCACATTTTTGCATACATGTTTACCAAACCATTTCCAACTTTGATATCAAAAAATAACTACCATTCCATTACGTTTCGATGGATGTCCATACCCTATTCCAAAGCTCCCATTTGGCACAGCCAAGAGTAGGCGCGCAAATGAAAATTGTTAGGGTCAAAATGCTGCATATGGAGATCTTACGGGCAGGAGAAAAAAAGTTTAAAAATTGAAATTAGTGTGGGAGTAAGGGAGGACGAGAGTTAACAGCAAATAGGATGGGTTTAGAGGGCCCACACATGCCACCTAAGCGGTCAACGCTTAGAGTGTGTTAGTTAAGTCACGCCGCCTAGAATATTGAACATGGAATCAACACAGTTATGGCTATGCCCACAGTAGACGCCAACAATTTGTAGGTTTGGTTTTTTGTTGTAAGACTTGTGTGTTTGTTGTTGGATCAATCAAAGAAAATCACAGTTTGAAAGATGTAGTTATGTGGGAGTTAATTGCTAACAAGATGGCGAAGGAGAATTATAAGTGGAAAGAGATTGGGAATATGCCCAGTTCAGTGTGTGAGGAATTCAAGAGGAGCTCAAACTCAAATTGGTTTGAATGTGTGGGTGTGGGAGATAAGATCTATTTCAGAGCCAATGAAAGCATGGAGATAGTTGTGTATGATGTAAGCACAAGTTCTTGGAATTGGCTGCCCAAGTTTGCCATAGATTTGAGATATGT
Organism: Sequoia sempervirens; assembly: GCA_007258455.2. Lineage (NCBI taxonomy): Eukaryota > Viridiplantae > Streptophyta > Pinopsida > Cupressales > Cupressaceae > Sequoia > Sequoia sempervirens. Next base: position 51,645 of record VDFB02321866.1, read on the forward strand.
GAGAATGAGATGCTTTCCACTAGAAATTATGCCTGGCACTAAATTCTCTTAAGTCTAGTTATAATTTTGTGGTGCATCAACTGTGAAGAATCAAAATTTGTATGAATAGCCTATAATGAGCCCAAGAACATGTGGGAATATGTGTAGGAGGTGCCAGATATAGTTGTCAATGACTTTCTTTAATTGTTTGTTTACGCCGAAGGCATATTCAATATGAAGAAGAGCAAGCTATTTTTTAAAATCAATGGTTCACCTTTTATGAGAAGGCATGGGAGATGATTGAAAGTCTGTCCTCGTTGGATATTCCATCCACTACCTTCACCGCTTTTCACACCGTCCACTTTAGAGAAATTGAGGTGATAGCATCCATATCAATTTTGATTGTAGGTAATTAATAATTATGGTCAATGTGCATTCTCTTGTCTAGATACACAGTACAATGAACTTATTTAGCTTCTACTTGGGTAAGGGAAGCTTCATATACTGAACTATGCGATGTCGTTCCATTTTTATGCTCTTCATTCTCCCAGCTTAACTTTGATTATGGTTCTGAACCCTGGATCTCACTCGTACTTAGAAAAGTGGGCTTTGAAGGATTCGGCAATGTCACTAAACTACTAGAGAGCATCACAATCACATTAGACATTTCAAGACAAAGTGTTGCATTCGCTTGTACACACAGAAGCACAACATGAATGCATCTCAAGGCCTGTTCCTGACTGACCCCTGATGCCTCTGAATCTAACATATTCAGTGCATTTCCTCCCTCAAATAGTCAATTCCTAATGACGCTCCTATCTCTCCTTTCATCACCTATAACCTAGTGCCTAGTTTCAATTTCCTCCTCTCGCCATGTCTGATAGCCATGGGTGCGTGGAATGATGAAATTTTGGGTTTGGGAGACATGTCTTCTCTAGTCACAAACTTCACTGACAGGGATTTCACATTATTCTCACTTTCTGAGACTAATTTTATCTCACCCTCTACCCCTCTTGAACCTGACCTCAGCTCTAGTTCAACTGACCTCTATGCTACTAATGGCATTCCTATTCCTATGATGGTGGTTTCTCTTTGATGTCGTGTTGTCAGTAGTGAGTTGCCTAGTGATTAAGGATTGAGTCGCTAGTGGTCCTACGTGACCATAGCTAGGTCGGGGGTTCTTGCTCACCATTTGATACATGGTAAAATACCATCCTTTCCTTGCTCACAATCCTTCTACGGGGTGGTCTATGGATATGATTTGATTGAAAATGAAAGAATTTTATTTGCAACGAGACTTGGTTTGTAGATTCAACAATTTGTGGTTTTCTCTTTCTAATCAAGACAATTGGGTTTTGTGATCTTGAAAACCTTTCATCAATGGTAAGATGAAGCAATTCTCTTCTATGAGGGGCTTCTTCATATTGAATTTTTCCTCTTCAAAGGAAATATATTTAGTGCTTGACGACATGTTATGGATGTAGGGAGAGCATTATTTCTCTCTCAATGAAGCCTTGCTCTATCTCCTTCAACCCCCTCTTTGAAATTCTCAACGTTAGTATTATAGAACTATAAAATAAAATAGTTAAATATATAAGAAGAAAATTAATATATATAAATTAACAAAAGATGATTATGATAAGTATAGCTTCAATGAATCTCAACAACCCCCTAAAAATTTAGAGTCTAACATGACACCTAACAAATGGAAATAGAATGTTCCCATCCAGTTGTCAAATCAATATTTATCTTTTTATGTGATAAGTGAGATTTTGGAGGATTTTTCTTGATATTTTAGAGGATTTTACCATTAAACGACAGCTGGTTTACCATTAAATGACAACTGAAACTTTCTTTCCAACGAATCAATAATGGTTTGCAAGTGTGAGAGTTGTTTCAGGCTCAAATATCACACTATATGTATCCTATAGACTAATAAAGATAGAGAATGAGAGAAAGAGACAAATTTAGATAGATAGTGGTGCAGGAGCACCTAAGGAATAACATGCAATTTCATTAGGTAAATAGGAAATCTAGAAGGACAATTTTGTTTTGTTTTCATAAAGGTCATGTTGACCATTGAGAAGATAGCTTAGAGGTGTTTTTGATCTCTAGGAGAGAAGTTGTGAAGAGATGAATAAGTTTAGAACCTCATCTTGCTGAGTTTTCAAAAGTTGGCAAAAGTTTGAAAAACACAGTGGATTTTATAACTTTTCCCATTAGGTCATGAATAAGTCTGACCAAAAGAAGATAACTATTTGAGGAACCTATTTAAGGTGTGCCTCAACCTGGAAACATGGTTAGAAGCATTGGCATTATAGTGAGATTCTGGTGAAATTGGAAGAAAAGACAGTTTTATAGTGATTTTTTTATTTTTGTCCCAAACAGAGCTTTAATGGCTTGAATTTGTTATTGTTTCTTGCGTAGGATGTAGGGTACTAAAATATTAAGCCCTGTGTGGTAGCCATTTGGTTTTATTGTTCTGTTTCAAGCATTTGAGTATATAGTTGTTCCTTTGCATTTGTTGTTTTGTTAAGTTTGTCAATAGGAAATGGAGGTTTAGGACACATTCCCACTGTACATAACGTACAATCTCTTGGGAATTGTGCCTAGACCCCATGTCTATAAATAAGATAGGGTAAGGAGTCTGTAGGAGTCAAGAGTTTATGGAGAAAGTCTTTTCCTAGGCGAGTTTGACAGTACCCGGTTAGGAAAGACAGTGAGAACAAGGCACTTGGTTTGCAGGGGTTGACCTTTGCCTATCAAGTCATAGTGTGGAGAGGTAGATAGATGCCTTACAAAGGCTTGGTAGGAAGGAAGAGGCTTCACCAGTCCATTTGGTGAATGGAAAAAGCTGACAGTTCACTGTGTGGTAAGGAAATGGCCTAAAAAGCCCTAATTCTTACAAAATGAGGGTTACGCCTGTGTACAGACAGTGAAGGCCTATAACCTCAAAAATATTTGAGAGGTAGGAAAATGAACCAGGATTCCCATGGGAAGATTGTGATGTTCTTTAGAGAGATTGGATATTGAGCCTATTTTTTCAAGTTAGGAGACCTAATTAGGGCTCAAGGCTAGTAGCCTTTTTAACCCTAAATGAGGGTTTGATGCTAGCGATGGAAAGATGGAGCTTGGAAGAGCCTACAAGAACCCTAGGAGGAAGGTCTTGAAGCCATGGGATACATCACACACCCCTGCATCGAATTAGTGAAGGTTGGAGTTGTAGTTAGCCTTTAGGAGGATTAAGGGATAAGGAGAGAATGGCAGAGAGAGCACCAAGATTGCCTTGGTTAGGGAAATGGAGATGATAGTAGGGTTGGCCAAGAGAACCAGGGGTGCCTAGAAAGCATTAGGGCCTATAGGTTAAGGTGGTGGAGAGTGACACCAAAGGGGTTTTCCAAGGTGAGACCCAGAGCATGGAACAATGAGTGTTCCATCCAACCCTACCCTATCATATTGATATCAGAGCGAGCAAAAGATTTGGGAGAGAGAAACATATGTCAAAGATTGTGTCTAGTGGATCATCAGACATGGTGATAAATGCAGAGTTGGCCAAGAAGGTTGAAGAACAAGAGGATGACAATAGGCTATTGAAGGAAAGAATAGATCAACTGGAGCAAGCATTGAGTAATGTGCAGTTTGAAGGAAAGATACCAAAGAAAGAAGAGGTTGCAGAGGAAGACAAGATCCCTGAACCTGACCCTGTTTTGCAAGAGGAGCCTTTCTTGAAGGAATTGAAGGCTTTGAGTGGAAAAGCACTTGAAGGCATACCACTATTTAGTGGGAAAATGAAGGTTGAACTAATCATGGATTGGATAGAGGGAATGGAAAACCATTTTGAATGTGATGGAGTCACTGAAGCACAAAAGGTAAAGGTGGCCAAATCAAGACTAAGAGGTTCTGCCTTGACATGGTGGAAATTCATTCAGACAGAGAGGGAAAAGGAAGGCAAGCAGCCTATTTCAACTTGGAAAGGAATGGTTGCCAAAGTGAGGGAAGCATACATGCTAGATGATTATGAGATTCAGTTACACAAGAAGAGACAAAGCCTAAGGTAGAAAGACCAAGATGTGAATACCTACACATAGGAGTTCCAAAAACTTTGTATGAGGTCTAATGTTTCAGAAGATGAAAGTCTCAAGGTGGCTAGGTATCTTAATGGCTTGAAGTGGAACATTCAAGAGGAGATGGCTCTTTTAAGTCCTAAGACAGTACATCAATGTTACCAATTGGCTATCAAGATTGAGGAAAGAAGCAAGAGGAAGCAATACAAGGCTTCTAAGGGCAGAGGCAAAGGCAGGGATCAAAGAGATCAAAGAGGACAGCGAGGTGGCTACCAAGGTAGAGGCAATGACCAAAGAAACCAAGGAGAGTCTAAACTCACAGAGCATGGAGGAGAAACATCTTCTAGAGGAGGGTATAACAGAGGTAGAGGACCTCAAGGAGGTTCAAATAGAGGAAGAGGAGCAGGCAGGAGAAATTCATACTTTGCAAACATGAAGTGCTACCATTGTGGTCAAGTTGGACATCCTGCTTATAGGTGCCCGGAGAAAGCATATTCATCAAGCAATGAGAAGAGAGTGGCTTATGTACAAGAGGACACCACAAGTCCTAATTCATCTGAGGTCAGTCACATTGAATCAGAAGTGGGGGAGAATCTGATGTTTAACATAGTTTTGATCAAACAACCGGTCAAGGAAGAACCAAAACAAAGGAGAGCTCTATTTAGAGTAAGGTGCAACATACTTGGTAAAGTATGCAAGGTCATAGTAGATTCAGGTTCAATAGACAATATTATCTCAGAGGAGGCAGTAATGAAACTGAAATTGGATAAGGTACCCCACACTAACCCCTACAAGGTAACATGGCTCAACAAAGGGCATAGTGTTTTAGTGAATGAGCAAGTAACGGTGGAGTTTTCCATTGGAGGGTACAAGGACAAGTTAGTTTGTGATGTGTTACCCATGGATTCCTGCCATCTACTATTAGGAAGACCATGGCAGTATGACAGAAGTGTCATATATGATGGGAAAGAGAACACCATCTCATTCAAGAAGGATGGGAAGACTTTCAAGTTGCAGTCACTGTCAGAAGAAGAAGAGGGACAATCAAATACACCAAGTGTCATGTTGAGTAGTGGGAAGGAGTTCCTTAACAACCTACATCAAGGGGGTGAAGGATATGTGGTTATGTTACAACCTAAAGAAGAAGACAAGGATGAAAAGACAGTCATACCTGGAGCAGTCCTAAAGTTGTTGGATCAGTTCAAGGACATTGTAAGTGATGGTGCACCTGCAACTCTACCACCAAAGAGATCCATAAGTCATCAAATTGAATTCATACCTAGAGCCTCATTGCCTAACAAAGTAGCTTATAAGCTTACACTAGATCAGAATCTAGAGGTAGCTAGGTAAGTGCAAGAGTTGTTGGATCCAGGATTGATTCAAAAGAGCATCAGCCCATGTGCAGTACCAGTGGTCTTAGCAACCAAGAAAGGTGGTAAGTGGAGATTATGCACTGATTCTAGAGCAATAAATAGAACCACAATTAGGTATAGGTTTCCTATTCCTAGAATTGAAGATTTAGTGGATTGTCTTGGAGGAGCTCAGTACTTCACCAAGTTGGATCTCAAGAGTGGATACCATCAGATCAGAATCAAGGATGGAGATTAGTGGTAGACAACTTTTAAGACAAATGATGGGTTATATGAGTGGAGAGTTATGCCATTTGGTCTCTCCAATGCCCCTAGCACATTCATGAGGCTCATGAATGAAGTGCTTAAATACTTTGCAGGGATATTTGTGGTAGTGTATCTTGATGACATCCTCATATTCAGCAAGACGGCAGAAGAGCATTTAAAATATGTGGAGTTGGTTCTTAGAAGGTTGCAAGGAGAGAAGTTGGTAATCAATCTAGAGAAGTGTGAGTTCTTTAAGCAAGAGCTTGTATATTTGGGTTTTGTAGTCTCCAAAGGATCATTGAAGATGGATCCAAGCAAGGTGGAAGCCATCCTAAACTGGCCTACACCAACCACAGGGACAGAGGTAAGAAGTTTTCATGGATTGGCTCAATTCTATAGAAAAATCATAAGGAACTTTAGTGGCATATGTGCACCAGTCCTAGATACAATAAAAGGTGGTTTAAAAACTAAGTTTAAATGGACTCAAGAGGCTGAGAAAGGGTTTGAGAAACTGAAACAAGAAGTGGCAACTCAACCTATTCTCTTGCTACCTAGCTTTGACAAGTTGTTCACTGTTGAATGTGATGCAAGTGGAGTGGCAGTAGGAGGAGTGCTAGGTCAAGAGGGCAGGCCTATAGCCTTCTTTAGTGAGAAGCTCAATGAAGCAAAGAAGAAGTATTCAACCTATGATTTGGAACTTTATGCTTTGGTTTAGTCACTTAGGAAATGGAGGCATTACCTTCTACCCAAGGAATTTGTAGTCTTTACTGACAATCAGGCACTTAGCTATATCAACTCTCAAGAGAAGTTGAGTAATAGGCATTTGAAATGGATGGAATACATCCAAGCTTTTACCTTCACCATAAAGCACAAGAAGGGATAGCTAAACAAAGTAGCAGATGCATTGAGCAGGGGGTTGTTGACAGTGCAGGAGATACAAGTGAAGAGCATAGGGATTGACAGTTTTAAAGATCTTTATGGGGAAGATGAAGACTTTTTAGAGGTCTATAAGGTATGTTCTAACTTTGAAAACCATTTCCATAGCCAATACTCAGAGTATACATTGCAAAGTGGGTTATTGTTTAAAGGAAATCAGTTATGTGTTCCAAGAGGGTCAATGAGGGAAAATCTCATTTAGGAAAAGCATAATGGAAGTCTTAGTGGACATTTTGGTATCAACAAGACTTTAGAACTAGTGCAAAGATTCTATTACTGGCCTAAGTTGGCAAGAGATGTTAGAAGGTATGTGGAACAATGTGTGGTGTGTATGAAAGCTAAGGGAGGAGCTAGTAATGCTGGTTTATATCAACCTCTACCCATTCCCAACAGACCATGGGAGTGTGTGAGCATGGATTTTGTGGTAGGCCTTCCTAAGACCAAGACTGGTTTTGACAGTGTCTGTGTAGTAGTGGACAGATTTAGCAAAATGAGTCATTTTATCCCTTGCAAAACTACTCATGATGCTAGTTACATAGCTCATCTCTTCTTCAAAGAAGTTGTAAGGATCCATGGATTGCCTTTGAGCATTGTTTCAGATAGGGATGTGAAGTTCATGAGTCACTTTTGGAAGACTCTATGGAGTAGATTGGGTACCAACCTATCATGTGGATCAGCTTACCATCCTCAGACCGATGGTCAAATAGAGGTGGTTAACAGGGTGCTAGGTAACCTTCTAAGGTGCCTAACTAAGGAGTATGGACAGACATGGGATATGGTTATTTCACAAGCTGAGTATGCTTACAATGATAGTGTGAACCGGACCATAGGGAAGAGTCCTTTTGAAGTTGTGTATGGGATGCACCCAAGAGGCATATGTGAGCTCAGAGATCTTGGATCTATGGAACATAGAAGTGGACATGCAGAGGACTTTAGTCAAACCATGAAAGAGATTCAGGAGCAAGTGAAGAAGACAGTCATCGAGGCTACACAAAAGTTGAAGGAGAAGGTAGATCTGTCAAGGAAGGATGTGCAATTTACTGTAGGAGACTATGTTATGGTCCACCTTAACAAGTCAAGGTTGCAGAAGGGTACATCAACTAAATTGAAGATGAAGAGAGTGGGTCCATGCAAGATATTGGCCAAGTATGGTAAAAATGCATATAAGGTGGAGTTACCAGCAGATCTAGGGATTTCTCCAGTTTTCAATATAGCTGACTTGATCAAGTACAAGGGGTCAGTCAATGATGTGGATTAGAACAGTAAGGAGATCTTCAAGGACATTAGCAATATATCCTTACCTAATCAGGACACACCTCAGGCAGAGAAGATCTTGAAGTCAAGAGTACAAAAGTCTACATGACATAAGGTGTACATGGAGCACCTTGTCAAGTGGAAGAACAAGCATGAATCAAAAGCCACATGGGTACAAGAAGATCAGTTCAAGAATTTTGGTATTGCCTGTCATTGATCTCTCCTTCCATTCCTTAGTGTTTGGGCAGAGAGGGGGAGAATGGTGCATGAGCACCTAAGGAACAACAGGCAATTTCATTAGGTAAATAGGAAATCTAGAAGGACAATTTTGTTTTGTTTTCATAAAGGTCATGTTGACCATTGAGAAGATAGCTTAGAGGTGTTTTTGATCTCTAGGAGAGAATTTGTGAAGAGATGAATAAGTTTAGAAGCTCATCTTGCCGAGTTTTCAAAAGTTGGCAGAAGTTTGAAAAACACAGTGGATTTTATAAATTTTCCCATTAGGTCATGAATAAGTCTGACCAAAAGAATATAACTATTTGAGGAACCTATTTAAGGTGTGCCTCGACCTAGAAATAGGGTTAGAAGCATTGGCATTATAGTGAGATTCTGGTGAAATTGGAAGAAAAGACAGTTTTAGAGTGATTTTCTGATTTTTGTTCCAAACAGAGCTTTAATGGCTTGATTTTGTTATTGTTTCTTGTGTAGGATGAAGGGTACTGAAAGATTAAGCCCTGTGTGGTAGCCATTTGTTTTTCTTGTTCTATTTCAAGCATTTGAGTATATAGTTGTTCCTTTGCATTTGTTGTTTTGTTAAGTTTGTCAATAGGAAATGGAGGTTTAGGACACATTCCCATTGTACATAACATACAATCTCTTGGGAATTGTGCCTAGACCCCATGTCTATAAATAAGATAGGGTTAGGAGTCTGTAGGAGTCAAGATTTTATGGAGAGTCTTTTCGTAGGCGAGTTTGACAGTACCCGGTTAGGAAAGACAGTGAGAACAAGGCACTTGGTTTGCAAGGGTTGACCTTTCCCTGTCAAGTCATGGTGTGGAGAGGAAAATAGATGCCTTACAAAGGCTCAGCAAGAAGGAAGAGGCTTCACCAGTCCATTTGGTGAATGGGAAAAGCCGACAGTTCACTGTGTGGTAAGGAAATGGCCTAAAAAGCCCTAATTCTTACAAAATGAGGGTTACGCCTATGTACAGATAGTGAAGGCCTATAACCTCAAAAATATTTGAGAGGTAGGAAAATGAACCAGGATTCCCATGGGAAGATTGTGATGTTCTTTAGAGAGATTGGAGATTGAGCCTATTTTCTCAAGTTAGGAGACCTAATTAGGGCTCAAGGCTAGTAGCCTTTTTAACCCTAAATGAGGGTTTGATGCTAGCGATGGAAAGATGGAGCTTATAAGAGCCTACAAGAACCCTAGGAGGAAGGTCTTGAAGCCATGGGAGACATCACACACCCTTGCATCGAATTAGTGAAGGTTGGAGTTGTAGTTAGCCTTTAGGAGGATTAAGGGCTAAGGAGAGAATGGTAGAGAGAGCACCAAGATTGGCTTGGTTAGGGAAATGGAGATGATAGTAGGGTTGGCCAGGAGAACCAAGGGTGCCTAACAAGCATTAGGGCCTATAGGTTAAGGTGGTGGAGAGTGACACCAAAGGGGTTTTCCAAGATGAGACCTAGAGCATGGAACAGTGAGTGTTCCATCCAACCCTACCCTATTAGATAGAGACAAATAAAAATAAATAGAGGGAAGAAAAGATATATATAGAGGGAGATAATGAGAAACATACAAATAGACAGGGAGATAAAGAGATAGAGAGAGGTAGAGAGATAAAAAGATAAAAAAGAATAGATATAGATATAGGGAGGGTGATTGATATATCTCTCCCTATCACTCTCTATATTTCCATATCTCCAACTATCTCACTCCCTCTCCCCCTCTCTATCTATAGAGCTATCTCTCCCTCTCCCCCCTCTCTCTCTCATTCACTCTATCTCTCCTAATCTATATCTCTATCTCTATTTCTCTCTTTATCTCCCTCTCTCTCTCTATCTCTTTCTATCCACATTTTTTTCTACCTCTATCACTACCTCTATCTTTTTCACAATCCCCCTCTATCTCTCTATATCACCCCCTTTATATGTCTTTCCCTCTCTCCATGTCTATTTACCTCTCCATATATATTTACCTATCTCTAATTCTCTCTATTTTTCTATCTCTTTTCCTTTCTCTCCCTCTCCTCCTCTATATCTCCTTATATTTCTATCTCTCTATCACTCTATCTCACCATCTATATCTCTCCATCTCTCCCTCTCCCTCTTCCTCTATATCTCTCTATCTCATCCTCTCTATCTCTCCCCCTCTCTCTATATATATTTATCTCTCCCTCTACCTATATCTCTCTATCTATTTGTCTCCCTCTTCCTCTATCGCTATATCTTCATCTCTACCTCTATTTTCCTCTCTCCCCCTTTATCTCTAGACATGTTTCCCTCTCTCTATCCATCCATATATCTCCCTCTCCACCCTTTTCTATATATTTATCTCTTCCATCTCTATCTATCCCTCTCTCCTCTCTCTCTTTATCTTTCTCTCCTCTCCATATCCATATCTATATATATCTTCCTCTCTATCTCTATCTCCTTACCCCTCTCTCTCACTCTTCCCCCCTCTATCTCTCCCTCTTTCTATCACTGTGTCTCCCTCCCTCTCTCTCTCTCCCTCTCTCCTTATTTCAAACATAACATGATCCTATTGGTAATGGAGTAGAAATTATCTTCTTGATTGAGAGGTTTTATTTCAATCATGTTTGGATCCTTGGAAGTGGATGCATAGTTGATTTGAAGCTATCACTTCTCCATTGAGACCTTTGTTGCACAAACAACATCATATGCTAAATGGCCTACCAATTGACCTCATGTACTGCATAAATATATGAAAAAATATACCAAAATTTATCCTAATTGACCTTCCACACTTCTTCGACGTACCCATTGCACAATAAGGTGCAATTACTAGTTTTTATAAATACGAATAAATGGACAGCTTAGACCATGACTGACGGGTAAATAGAGATTGAAGATCTAGGGGTTGGCCTTTCATTTGCTCAGGGGACTGCGGGCCATTAAACGTTCAATTGAAAAGTGCATTAAATTTTTTGTTTCAAGACTGTTTAGTTATATTGGCAGTTAATCGAAGGTGTTTTTCTTCTTTTAAAATAAAGTAACTATTTATTATTTTTGTGTATGAATGAGGTTATTGGTGGAATAGTAAAGTTCACTTGCTTCAAAGTAGTAGGTTTATATTTTAGATCTTAGAATGTTCTAATTGTAAAATGTATTATTTTATTTTATTTTTTTCAATTGATTCTAAGTCAAAGGTTTGTAAAGATCTCATTCAAGAAGAAAACTAGATTAAAAGGACAAGCTTAATCAAATTACATATCGAAGGAGGAAACAAAAAATTAAAGACATCCAATTGGAACATAAATATCAACTCATTTTTGAACTATGTAAACTACCTAAAATTGTTGCAGGCCATCCACCTATCCACCACCCTTCAAATCACTACCCCTTTACTCTCTTAGTCACTAAAAGACCACTCCCAAGCTCCATCCTAGGCTTTAAAAATAGGCATAGAGGGAAATAAGCAACACTCTAAACAAACATAAATGGGGTAACAAATACAACACCACCTCCAAGATCTTGTCCCTAAGAACAACCTTTAAAAAATCCACATTAGTTGTCATATAATTGTAAAAAGAGAACAATTCATCTTTTTGATAGGAAAGAGTATAAAAATCATATCAAAGTGTAGTCAAATCCTCATTCATCTTTCCAAACAAGATATTCCTTATGGTTGGCAGCTCCACTTCAACTGAATTTTCTTCTTAATGAGGTAGAGGAAGAAACTACTTCAAGAGTCAAGCTCTCATAAAAAAATTCTTAGCATGCACAGGCGGGTGCATGAAGTTGGTCACACTTTTGTGGCCAAATGGGAAAAAAATTGGAAAGACATAATGCACTCGCGTTATCACGCGAGCGCGTTATAACGAGAGCACGTTATAACGAGAGCGCATTATGTGATTTTAAAATAAAAGAAAAAGTCAAATGTGTATCATTTGCTCTTTACTATTTCTCAGTTCTACCCGCAGCCAAAAATCCTCACTTTCGCGCTCGCGTTCTAGGAGGAAGGATTTCTGCAAATTTCATCAAGAACAGTTGGATTTTGTTTACAAATATGGCGCCACGACGACGAAGAGATGTAGGAGGTACGCATTGTTTGCTATTTGTTTTGAATTTGTTAGTTTGAAATTGATTTTGT
>VDFB02321866.1:67000-77041 GCA_007258455.2 Sequoia sempervirens
TCATTGAGATTCATCTACAATCTGCAAGAAAAAGGTTTTGGCTCTTTCAAAATGTAAATAATTATGTAACACTGTTTTCTTGTTTTCCTTCCACAGAGAAAAATGTTCACACTTTTCAGATTGATCCATGATCAATAATGGCTGATTGTAAACACTTGACATTTTTATGTTTGAACTTTAATTTATAATTTTGTATCATGACATTCGAGTAGATCACTAATATTTTAATATTTCACTATGAAAGTGGTGGTGTATTTTTGCTATGTTATTTGACTATTAATATGGTGGTGTATTATGAACTTGATTACTGCTACAAATATGTATATATTTCTGATTTTTATATGTTTTTGAACCCAAAACGAACCCAACCCCAAAAAAAAAAATTCCCGAACCGGTGAACCGGGTTCTCGAACCCGATCCTGAACCCAAAACTGAACCGATAACTTAGTAAAATATAGATTTTTGTAGTTTATATTCATAATGTTGATTACATTGCATTGCACATCTTTCAAACTGAAAGCATTACTTCACATTTCATAACTAATAACTAGATCTTTGATAGATGACAAAATTTCAATTACAATATAGTTTTTACAAAGTCAACCCTAAGCGGTTAATGCAATTACTTCCGCATTGTAACTAATAACTGAGCAACGTAATTGCATTTAGTTTTCATGGCATTCTATGATACCACATTTCTTTGGGGCATTTTTTCAAGCAGGTTCATACCTTGTCTATGCTACCACATTTTTTTCATACATGTCTACAAAGCATTTTATCAAATAGTTCAAGTGTTGCCTTGTTGCTATGGTTAGAAACTAAAACAAGTGCTTTTGAGACAAGCTATGGATGCTTGGAAAAAATCTATCAAAAGCATAATAGTAAGCAATATCATAGACAAAGCCGATTGAATTGTTTGAAAAAAATGCCTCAAAGAAATGTGAGGTCTCAATGGTGATGGGAATGCCATAGAAATCACAACAATTTGCTTATCATGGCATTCATCATGCCATTCCATCACCATGAAACCACATTTCTTTGAGGCATTTTTTCAAAGAGTTCACTACCTTGTCTATGCTAACACATTTTCATACATGTCTATCAAAGCATTTTATCAAACAGTTCATTGCCTTGCTGCTATGGCTAAAAGCCTAAAATAGGTGCTTTTGAAACAAGCTATGGATGTTTAGAAAAAATCTATCATAGAATAATAGTAAGCAATAGCATAGACAAGGGAATGAATTGTTTGAAAAAAATGCCTCAAAGAAATGTGGTCTCATGGTGGTGGAATGCCATGACAAACAAGTGTTATTAGTTGTCATGAGATTCCATCACCATCCTCCCCATTTCTTTGAAGGCTGACCCCTAAACAGTTGTTACCTTCTCTAATACTACATTTATCATACATGTTTACCAAAGAATTTTATCAAACAGTTCGCTTCCTTGTTGCTATGGCTAAAAGCCTAAAATAGGTGCTTCCAAAAAAGGTATGGATGCTTGGAAAAAATCTATCAAAGCATACTAATAAGAAATAACATAGAAAAGGCAACAAACTGTTTGAAACAAAGCCTCAAATAAATGTGGTCTCAATGGGGATGGAATGCCATGAAAATCCATAGCAATTTGCTTATCATGGCATTCATCATGCAATTCCATTACAATGAGACCTCATTTCTTTGAGGCATTTTTTCAAAGAGTTCACTGCCTTGTCTATGCTAACACATTTTTCATACATGTCTAACAAAGCATTTTATCAAACAGTTCATTGCCTTGCTGCTATGGCTAAAAGCCTATAACAGGTGCTTTCGAACAAGCTATGGATGCTTAGAAAAACTCTATCATAGCATAATAGTAAGCAATAGTATAGACAAGGGAATGAACTGTTTGAAAAAAATGCCTCAAAGAAATGTGGTCTCATGGTGGTGGAATGCCATGACAAAGAAATTGTTGTTGTGGATTGATAAGCGGCGTTCCATCACCAATAATCCACATTCTTTGGTATTTTCAAATAGTTCACTACCTTCTCGCTAACTACCGCGAACATATTACAGGCATTTTGCAAAAGAATTTTATCAAATGGTTAAACTTCCTTGTTGCTATGGCTAAAAGCCTAAAATAGGTGCTTCCAAAAAAGGTATGGATGCTTGTGGAAAAAATCTATCAAAGCATACTAATAAGCAATAGCATAGAAAAGGCAGCAAACTGTTTGAAAAAAGCCTCAAAGAAATGTGGTCTCAATGGTGATGGAATGCCATGACAATCCATAGCAATTTTCTTGTCATGGCATTCGTCATGCCGTTCCATCACCATGAAACCACATTTCTTTGAGGCATTTTTTCAAAGAGTTCACTGGCTTGTCTATGCTAACACATTTTGCATACATGTCTATCAAAGCATTTTATCCAAAGCAGTTCATTGCCATGGCTCAAAATCCTAAAACAAGTGCTTGAAACAAGCTATGGATGCTTAGAAAAAACTATCATAGCATAATAGTAAGCAATAACATAGACAAGGGAATGAACTATTTGAAAAATGCCTCAAAGAAATGTGGTCTCATGGTGGTGCGGAATGCCATGATAGTGCGGGAGCACCCAAGCTCCTTGAGATCATTTGGAAGTTATAGGAGATGGCCGGGGTCATGAAGACCTATAAACCATTCCAAAGCATCAATTATGACATCTTGGAGCCTATAATGGCATTTGGCATGGATGAATGTAATAGGAAGATCAAAAGTCCTAAGGGTCCTAATAAGGACCATAGGACCAAATTGACTTGTAAATGGAACAATGATGTTCTAGGAGTTTAAATAGGTATATGATGTTTTAATTAGGTTAAATAAGGTTGAATGATGATATATAATAGTTTTGGAAGCTTTATACTTAATAGGAGTTAATAAATTGCAATGTTGGAAATTTAAATTTTTGAAATCCAACTTTGGGCGGAAAAGTGAGTTTTAGGAGTTTTAATCACAATAATGTAATAAAATCAATTCTAATCAGTTGGGATAGTTGTAGGATGAGTCTATAAGTCTGGAGAAAGCATTTTTATGGAGGGTTGGCTGATATTGCAAGTGTTGTACGGCCTGCTACAAAAAATCAATAAAAACTTCAATCTTTTTGCATTTTCTTGAGTTTTTTTGATGAATATCTTATTCCTTTTGGTGTCATGCTCATTTGGATGGTTTAAGAACTTGTATTTACATTAATTTAACCTTTTGAATGACCTAAATAACGTTGGGAATCAATTTTTTGTGTTATATTGCTGACTGTCCTCAAAAAGTACAGATTTTTCACTGGTTTTGAGAGTCTTCATGAATAAATGATCCATTTCATGGGAGAGTGACTGAAAACTTGTGAAATGGATCATATATAACTTTTATTATACAGATCTAACAAGTTATTGTGCAGGAAAGAGTGATTCTTGGGTGTACACCGAGTTTTAGCAAGGAAAAGGGCATGAAAATGATGCCTAAAGTGTAGCAGCAGGAGATCTACCTTAATAAGGAGTATATTTCTGAGTTGAAGGTGTTTATATATGTTGAGTTATTGGTGAAAAGTCCAAGAGAAGGTTTTGGAAGTGTTGGGAAAGCTAATTTTCAAGAGGCCCTAGTTTTGGAGCAATTTATTGAGGGTTTTGTGATTTAGGATGTTGAGGGTGTCAAAGAAGACTAATACCTTTAAAATATTTGGTTTTGGAACATTTTAAGACACTTTTGAAAGTTTCATAGTCAGGGGATAAGTTTAGAGAGGGGTTGCTTTGAAAAAGTGGGCTAATTAGGCCTTAAATTTGAGGAAACAACATATTTTGGTAGGTTTGATCCATAACAAGTGCCATAAATGATTTGATATGTTGTGTATCATCATGAATCACATATGAATCAGTCATTATATTGAGTCCTTTGGGGAAGTTGAGTGAAAAGTCAAAAAACCATCGCTAGAAGCCTAGTCAAGGTGCAAAAAGTGAGTTTTATCTAAGACAGAGGTTTGGGGCTTTGAAACCATTCAAGACAAGTTTTTTTGAGTTCCTTGAGATCACTCCAAGGGTTTTGGTCCATTAGGAAAGCATCTAAGTTATAAGTGCACTATTGAGGCTTGTCTCCATCAGGGTGCCTGGAAGAGTGTTTGAGATTGCATCATTGTAATCCTTGAAACTTTGAGTTTTGACTAAAGTCCCATCCCCTCTACATCACATGACAAGAAAATTGTTGTGGATTTTCATGGCATTCCATCACCATGAGACCACATTTCTTTGAGGCATTTTTTCAAACAGTTCGTTGCCTTCTCTATGCTAGTACATCTAACATACATGTTTACCAAAGCATTCTATCAAACAGTTCACTTCCTTGTTGCTATGGCTAAAAGCCTAAAATAGGTGCTTCCAAAATAGCTATGGATGCTTGTGGGAAAAATCTATCAAAGCATACTAATAAGCAATAGCGGAAGGTAGCAGGTTGTTTAGAAAAATGCTCAAAGTATACGTTATATTGGTGGTGATACATTGTCATTTGTATGTAGCATTGTCATGCCATTCCATCACCATGAGACCACATTTCTTTGAGGCATTTTCAAAAGTTCATTGCCTAATCTATGCTCTTATGAATAGAATTTATTGGAAATTGAGAGATGCTCTTATAATGTCTACGTGCCGATTAGTCCACGATAAGGTTAAGAATTCAAATGACTAACTTGAAATTGCCTCATCAAGCCATACGCTTACTTTTGTAATGGCTTAAAATCACTTGTTGAGATTTTCAAGATCATCAAAATAAGGATGTTGCATTGCTTTTCTGCTTGAGATTCTCTTGGATGGCTCATAAATTTGTTTTATGCAGGGGACCTGCCAATCCAATGTTTTGTGCAGTTTTTGCTCTGAGGATACACAAAGTAAAATAAGATGATAGCATTGGCATCAACCAGAGCCCCGGCATGGGATACAAGTATAAATTAGCCAAGAACCATTGTGCATATACTTACAAATTAATCCAATGAACCATGGGTGCTTCTCTACTCTTTATTGTGTCAAGTATTGCCTCATGGTCAAACTCACAGACCTTCCACAAGGTCTTGTTCAAAGGTCTACGCCCATATTTGCTCAAATGAACATTGAGTGCCATGACAAGGTTTGAGTAATAAAGAATCTTATGATGCATGTCAAATTCCTCAAACAACTAATGTTTAACACTCTTATGTGGGTACCTTCTCAGCCACGTTCCAGTAACAACAACTAAGCCTGTAGGGTATTCAATGTTTTCTCCATCTATAATTAGGGCTTCCAATTTCTTTTTTGCCTCAACACAACGACACAAGTAATAGTCTGTACCCTCTTCGTTGTCTTCATCTGCAATAATTGCATAAACATGCCCTACATTTATATGTGCGGCATATCTCTTGGGGGTAGTCAACATTATGAATCACGGTACAAAGTAAGATAACAATATGAATTTCAAATACTAAGAAGCCGATATATATTACTTGGTTGAACTAGGTTTGATACATGGTCAAAGTTGACCGATGATTCCATCTCTGTTAGTTCCAATGCCATTGGAGGGTGATATGTGTGAAGTGGGCTAAGATAACTTGTCAACCCTTTTTCAACCCACTCCCTTGACTCACAATCATTCCAAGCTTGCATTGCACATGAAGAACAAAAGCATACCATCTTACGTGTATCGATACTCCATGAACCTGCATTTGAGCTAAGGAAAGAGTGCAACTCACTCGATCCTATTAGTGTACAACAATCCTCATATGGTGCAATGTTAGTATCATCCATCAACCAAAAAAATCTACGAAATAAAGAAGTACCTTCATTACTTGGACCCATTTAACCATTACACCACTCACGATTGATCTTGCATCTATCAACTGTGCACTGTCTTTATACTTTAACTCTTCTCATGCTAATGCTCTTTTCACGCATGCTCCTGCACCATGATGCTCCCCCTCTCCATGTCCGGCCTCACAAAAGTTTCACATATGTTGAACACGTGTAGTGAGATGCATCCTGCACAACCAGTAGAACATGCGTGCGTTCTTGAACTGTGCTACACAGTTATCTGACCATATTATATGTTGATCATATTGTATGCCCCTTTGAGCCAAATGATTGTAGAACATCTGGAAGCAACCTTGCACGAACTCTAGAGAATGTGTGCGATCATCACTAATATAAAAGTGATACTCCCTCAATACCTTCCTTTCGTCCTTTGTACTTTCAGCTGCATGTATGAATGCTATGTGCACAGATATCAAAACCTATGTGGAGTTGTAATACTATGACTGCACCTCATGCTATGGCTGTAGAGTGTAGTTCTTTGCAAATTCAACCACTGATACTATGCTACCAAGTGAAAAGGTGTCCTTGCATAGCTTGAATTGTGTGTCTACCCATCGGGCTCTATGGGTATGCCTTGCATACTCATACACTAGATTCTCATGAAACATGGACATGAACTAATACACTGGAATCTTTTAAATAACCAACTCACACCTTTTTGCTTCAGAACCATCTTTTGTAGCATATGCCACTGTTTTATACTTCCCAAACTCTACTAGTTTTTGTCCCGCCGCATATGTGCTTTCCATATGTTGACATGCTAGCATTCGTTGCAAGCCACCGCAACGCTTGCATGAACCATCCAAGCATGCTGTCCTATAGAATATTTGGCCATCCTCTATTTCACATAAAATTTTTGATAAGAACTTTCTTGAAGATTTTGGTGGGGCTTCTATATACAATCGCAAAACATTGTTAGTATGCAAATGTAAACATTTAGAATGATAAACATCATAATGGTTAGAGAATTCAATATGTAGTTTTACAGCATAGTAGTGCATGTGATTTATCTTGACATAAAAAGGTTTAATCATTTCCAAAAAATCTTTGAGAAATACTAATTTGAGGATAAAATTTTTGGGGAATTTATGAAAAAATTAGGTTTGAGTCATTATCAAAAAAAAATGCTTTGGATGTGGCTCACGGTTTTGACTACCGATTCTCCTTCTTACGATATCCCTTTGATTCAGAGATGGCCTTGTATTATTCTTCCAATAATCTTCAATTAGTGTTCTCAATGCTTCAACAACTTTTTTATCTTTGTGTGGCAGTCTCCCCGAGAATGCCCATAATTCATTTGAATTGGTGCCCTCAATTCTTTGCCGCCTTTGAATGGCTTTTGATAAAGTTTTTCTACTAATTCCCATTTGTTCACTTGTCTTTTTAATGAGGCAAGATCTCTTTGTTTGATAGCTTACCAAAGTCGACGTAATGACACGTCGGGTGACATTACTATCCTTTGAGCATGAGATCTTACCCACACTGTCATAAGCACCCATTAGATTCTTCACAGTAGTGTTTTCACTTGATGCATTTGATGTTCTCAACCCAAGAGACTTCATGATGTTTATATACTTTAAACCCCACATCATTTGAACAAATAGTTGACATCTTGTAGTCTCATTTAGCCTTTCAAAGAACATTTTCCAAATCTTATCAACATATCTTCTACAAGTGCATTTTGGAATCTTACCTTCCATGTGCTGCAAAATATCCTCATCAATATTAATCAAAAACTTTGGCTTTCTACGCAAAATTCTAGGTGGTGTTCTCTTAGGTACATACATCTCAACATTAGCAATTTCATCAATATTTAATTGAGGTGGGCTAGATTGTGTACCTTCGATTGAGGGTGGAATAGAAGACATACCTTGAGGTTCACGTGGGGATGATGGCATACCTTGTTCCTCAACTCTGAGTGATGATGTACTCTCAACTTCAGATGTGGTGGATGGTGTCCAACCATACTCACTTGTGCTAGATGGTGTCCCTCCATATTCGCTTGTGCTTAATGGTGTCCCTTTGTATTCACTTGCGGTAGAGGGTGTGTCTCCAACTACGGTATCTGCATCTCCCCTAGCATGACTATTTTGCATTCGTGCCCTTTGTGCTGCCAATTTATTTTCTCTTTTTTACGGTTGAGGTTCCTCTTCAACTGGCTTGTTTTCATCAATCGTTCCCAATTTATGCTTTTCACGATATTCCCTCATCCATTTTTTCTCTTTATCTCTGATGGCTTGGAGCTGATCATCTATTAGTTTTTTCCTTCTAACAGTTCGTTTCTTCGGCATGACGAATATTTTACCTGTGCAAAAAGTGCTAAGTTGTCAAATTAACTAATTGAAAGCTTTGGAAGCATACACAAAGAAAGTCAATTGTTAAATTTAACAAAATCCCTCAAAGAGATGTGGTTTAAAAATTGTAATAGGAAAGTGTATCGAATTGTGTGATTTTAAATGTCCATTGACAACGTAAGGTTGTAACATGACAAACTGGTGCAGGAGCACCTAGGTCATGAAATTCCTTCAAAAGGATAATTTGTTTAATTTGTAATGTTCAAGTAAATATGATGAGTGAAGGTCATTAAATGATGAATTTCAATGTATTTGCACCATGAAATAGGTCACTAGGTGATATTATTCAAAAGTTGCTTTTTAAAACAAAAGTTGTCAATTATTGTAAAAATGTAAAATTGCACAAAAGCAGGAAGGTGAAGAGTTTTTTTTGTGGAAGGGAAAGGATGGGTTGATGAAGATGAAGAGGCAGTTATTTCAACTAATTTAGACACCTTTAAAAAGAGTTGTAAGCTCGAGAAAGGCAGATCATGTATCCCTAATATCCATAAAAAATTAAAAAAAAACCTTTGCTCAGTTATTTTGGAAAGCTTTTCTATTCTTGTTTTTAGGTTGCATAGTGATTCAAGCATTCTAAGATTTGATTCTTGTCAAGGAAAGAGACTTTTTTCATTCTTGAAAGTTGTAGGAATTGTAATACAAATAATCAATCTAATTTGAACTTAGTTTCCTAAGTCTCGGTCTGTGGTTTCCTTAGAATTGTTTTGAGAGTCTAAAAAGTGATTCTTAGCCATTCCACTGATGTAGGGCTAGTAGGTCAGTGGAATGGATCATATTTAGTGCCTTTTCAATGTGAAGATGTGTGTGGCAAGGGTAAATAGAAATAAGAAGTCAAGATACTGTTGCATGAACAAAATTCTGAATTTTCTCATTCAAAAAAATGGTGTTTTCAAGTAGGGTTTGAGGAAACAACATGTAGAGGAGCTTTGAAATGATTTCAAAATAATTTCCAGACATAATGAAGCATGTTTCAATTTTTGGGCGGAGTAGTAGAGGTTTTGCAAATGTTTCATTAAAGAAACCCTCAAAGTTGGTGTGTTTTCACCCTATAATCAAATGTTTACTGATTTTGTGTATTAATGGGTGTTTCCCATCTTGAAACTTGTTTATTTGTGTTTAAGTGAAGATAGGATGATGGATGTGTTGATTTGAGAAAAGATATCTTAAATGGCTGGGATGATGTTTGATTGCAGGTCTAAGGAACATAGGTGTTTGATTGTTTTTGCGTTGAAGGGGTAAGTTGAGTTAATGAGCGATTGTTGTATTGTTTATGACAAGAACAAAGTTGAAAGTTGATTCTGAAAATAGTTTTCTATATGGAGAGGGTTGAGAGAGAGAGAGAGAGACCAAAGAGAGGGAGAGCAGGTAGGAGGGAGAGGGGGTAGGAGGGAGAGGGTTGAGAGAGAGAGACCTAAGAGAGAGAGAGGCGTTAGGAGGGAGAGGGTTTAGAGAGAGAGAGAGACCTAAGAGAGGGAGAGGGGGCAGGAAAGAGAGGGCTGAGAGAGAGAGAGAGCCAAGAGGAGAGGGCAGGAGGGAGAGGCTGAGAGAGAGAGAGCCAAGAGAGGAGAGCGGCAGGAGGGAGGGCTGAGAGGAGAGAGACACCCAACAAAGGAGGGTGGTGGAGGAGAGGGGCTGAGAGAGAGAGAGACAAGAGAGGAGAGGCAGGAGGAGAGGGCTGAGAGAGAGACCCAACAAAGGAGAAGGGTAGGAGGGAGAGGGCTGAGAGGGAGAGAGAGACCTAATAGAGGGAGAGGGGGTAGGAGGGAGAGGGTTGAGAGAGAGAGAGAGAGACCTAACAGAGCGAGAGGGGGTAAGAGGGAGAGGGCTGAGAGAGAGAGAGACCTAAGAGAGG
>VDFB02321867.1:0-22323 GCA_007258455.2 Sequoia sempervirens
AATTGTCTTAATTAAATAAATTGATTAATTTATTTAATTAATTAGTCTTATCTTCTAAATTAAATAATTAAATTTAATTATTTAATTGCCAATTTGATATTCCTCTCATTTTAAATAAATTAAATTATTTAAAATGTCATCGCAATCTTAACTGACAGTTCACTTTGATAAATAATTGGAAAATCAATTATTTATTATCTCATAAAATCCATGATTTGAATTAATTTAATTCAAATTGGTAACTAATCTTCCAAAAATCAAGTAATCGGGCAGATTCTTGATTTTCCAAATTTGATCTTCAGTCCAAATCTTATCTTCTTGATTTTTTTTGAATCTCACAAATTAGGCGCGCTTTATCTTCTTTGATTTTGAAAATCTTTATTTAATTGATTATCTCTATTTATTCTCCACCGCCGATCCATTTATCCGAGATATTATCTTGACCGCTCGACATGAATTTTGCCCTAACCCTAATTAGGAATTCTCAGGTTTAATCTGGACCTCTCATTCTAGGTTTTTCTTAGAATTCAATCTCATCCGTCCACTCAAAATTGTGTTTTCTATAAAAGACAATTTTGCTCATAATTTCGGGATCGGACAACTTCATTTTTAATTTAGTAGTCATTATAGTCATTTGGCATTAGTATCATTATTTCATTTTAGCATATTGTCATAGACATAGGCATAATTTTATAAATCCTTCAACATTTGCATAGGACTTTGACATTATTATAGGTTGCTCATTTGAAATCTGAGGGCCTCATTCGTTTGCTACAAACTAGAAGGTGTAACAAAGGTGAACCATGGAAGATGAAGATTTCTGGTAACATTGTTCCTTTTATTTTCATGTTTATTTCCTTTGGCTTTATTACTCTTTGATTTTGATGTTATTAAGCTAACGATCTAATTTTCCATTGATACAACTATTATGCTTTTGATAGATTTTTTTGAAGCATCCATAGCTTGTTTGAAAGAACTCGTTTTAGGCTTTTAGCCATAGCATCAAGGAAGTGAACTATTTGACAAAATGTTTTGGTAGACATGTATAAAAAATCCAATTTGAATTCAACAAATGTGAAAAAAACTGCATCTAGGGTTTCGAAATTTAACATATCAATGCATTTTAAACTCTAAAGAATTCAAATTTCAATTACCTGGTGCTCATTATGGAAGTTTAGGCTGATGAAGTTTGGAGAGACCAAGTTCAAGTTGTGTTTGCCGGAAAGAAGAAATCAGTTCATCATCACAGTTTCGGTTCGCCGCACGTAGGGAAAGCAATGACAATTTGAGAGTGACAATCGAAATGAAAGATTTGGTTTTTTTTGTCATATGTAAAGGGGTTTGGTCGAACTTGGGTTCGGCCGAACCCCTTTAAATATTGTTTTTTCCCATTTAGGGTTTGTGGTTCAACCGAACCCTTGGAGAGGTTCGGCCGAACCATATGGTTCGGTCGAACCCGTTGATTTTGAGGAAAAGGAAAAAACCAAAATTTCCTTCCTCGTGATAAATTGTAAACCACTATTATATTGTCTCCCCAAATCTGAAAATGTTCACATTTCTAAAACTTTGCATAATAGGGATAAAAGTACTTTTCACTTTTGTATATACAATGTTTACATTCATAAAAGTTTGCATAAGTTTGATAAAAGTGTTTTTCATTCTTGGGTACGCATTGTTTGCATTCTTAAAGTTTCGTATACATTGGATAAAAGTAATTTTCATCTTTGGATATGCATTGTTTACATTCTTAAAGCATTGCATAAGATGGTTAGAAGTGGTTTTCATTTTTGCTGAAAAAATGTTAGTACCTTACCTTTATAGGCATGATAAGAAAAAGTTCATATCCCCTCCCTATGAGATTATTTTAGTGAAATATAATACAACCTTGGACATTCCTAATGATCATATTAATTCTTCTCTTAATATCTCTCCTATTGGAAAAGAAGATATTTTGGTGTCAGAAGAACCAATCAATGAGAGTTTTGAGAATCCTAGTTGTTTCTCTCCTTCTACCTCTCTTATTAGGAAAGAAATTTATGAACAAGAAGAAACAACCATAGGTAATCATGCTAACAACATAATACAACAAGAGATCATTGAAAGTTCAACTAGTCTACATTCATCTCCCAACATCTTCCCCTCTTGTGATAATGTTTTAGAGGATGAAATCATAAGTGAGGAAGATATGTTGGTGTTGTATGATTAAACCTTTAAGGTCTATAACAACCCTCTTTATGATTCTTCCCCCACCTATCCTATCTTAGAAGACATTATGGGACAAAGGAGTGAAAATTTGGATAATTATGACAATCACATTTTGGTGTAGGGGCACCATGTCAACTTATGTAAATATGGTTTTAGGTTAATTTTTTGGTGTTTTGAGTCTAAAATTCATGTAATAAGGTCATAATAGACCATTTTCAATGTACTTGGACTCATATGGGGTTCATTTTGTAAATGTTGTAAAATCTTGCAAATGTCATCATGCACAAAATTGCAAAAATGCAAGAAATGGGAAGTCCAACAGTTTAGAAGTTCAAATGGTAGTTTGAGTCAGTTTGGTTGGTTGAATTTTGGTGTGTGTGGTTTAAATATGCCTGAGAAAGGCTCGAGGAAAGGTTGGATTTTTGTTTTTGAAGTTGAAACAGTAATAAAACATTATTTTCTCTGCAAATTACTGGTAAATCTACTGCTATAGACCTTTGTATAGTTTTGTACTGAGGAATATTGGTCTAAAGATAATTCAATTTTGTAGAGTTATGAGTTAACTACATTTTGGTTTTGATTTGGGTTTTTCTCATCAAATTTGAAGGATTTTGTAAGAATTTTTTTGAGAATGGGTAGGGAACCTTGAACTTGGGGGTTTGGTTCAGTAAAATGGCATTGTAGGTCATTCCACTTGGTGAAACATGTCCTAACTTGGTGGAATGTAATTTTTAGGCATAAGTTTTGTGTTTATGTGTTTTTTAGTGGCAAGGAAGACAAATTGTTGAAGTTAGGGTGATGCCCTAGTGAATTCCATTCATGTTTTAAGCCAAGAAAGATGGCTAAGATTTGGAGTTTGATTAAAATGCATTGATAAAGTGTGAGAGTTGGTCTATAAAACATGTGTAGACCCTAAGTGATGTCTCTGAGGTGTTGGTAAGGTTAAATAAGGCTTGGAGAATATAGATTTAATAAACCCCTTTATGAGCATGCCTAAATAGGCCTAGGGAGAGTTTTGTGTAAAGGGTGATAGGTTGAGTGTTGTAGTTGATAAAACTCATTGTTTTGGACCTTATGTATCCTAGTGGAGGTCAAGGAACAAAGATTGGTGGTTGGAAGAAGTTTCTTCACATACTTGATTTGTAAAACAGGGCTAATTGAGCCACTTTTCAACGTAGCAGTCAATTTTTGGAGGTGAAGGTCTGAAACAAATATATGCACAAAATAGATATGTTTAAGAGGGCCATAAAGGGTATGTAGAATGTTAAAACACATTTTCAAAAAGATGTTATCATTGCAATCAATTTTGTCATCAAGCATGGAAGTGTCCAAAGAAACAAGCTTCTACTTCAACTGGTGGTGATAAGAGAGTTAAGTTGGTGCAAGAGGATGATTGTGAGAGTGTTAGCTCTCCTAATTAGCTTGTTGCTCCAGAAGTTGGAGAATCCTTGATGGTTAGAAGAACACTCCTCAAAGCATCCAAGGAGAAGGAGCCAACCCAAAGAAGAACACTTTTCAAGACCACTTGCAAATGCAAAGAAAAGGTATGTAAAGTAGTAATAGACTCTGGAAGCATAGATAACATGGTGTCCATAGAAATGGTTGATAAACTTAAGTTGGAAATATTCCTCATGAAACACCTTATAAAGTGTCTTGGTTGAATGAGAATCAATCTATTTTACTGAATGAGCAAGCTTGGGTTGAGTTTAATATTGGTGGATATAAGGACAAAATTATTTGTGATGTGTTTCCTATGGATGTGTGCCACTTGTTGTTCAGAATGCCATGGTAGTTTGATAGAAATGCAATAAATGATGGTAGAAACAATACTTATGAGATTGAGAAGGATGGCATCTCTTTTACTTTGACTCCATTGGTAGAGGATGAGAAAGGACAAGGTAAGGCAACCAAGGTGATAATGTTAGGTAAGAAAGAGTTTGTAAAGATAAAGGAAGAGGAGGCTAAGGAGTTTACAACCACTCCTACACTTGAAGGTATCAAAATAGTAGACTTGTAGAGTGAAATGAACTTGGAAGGAAATGATATTGAGTTAGGGACAAAATATGATAATTAGAAGGTCAAGGATGAATTAATTGTGGAGATTCAATAGTGGGTTGAGAAGCATATTGAGGTCATGATAGAAAGAGTTATTTGTTCTTTGATTGCAAAAGAGGCTAGTGGGCAGTCAAATTTTGTCAATACAGAGGTTTGTAAACTTGATAAAACAAAGGTTCTAAGGGCAGAGAATCTGAGGGAAGAGATGGAAGGAAAAGGTGAATTACAAGGATATGTGGGTAAGTTAAAGCATGCAGCAAAGGTAAGGAAGAAGATAGTTCATGGTAAAAATGCAAGAGGTATGTTTGTAGGTGCTCAATCAGGTTTAACATTAGTTCCAAATGAAGAGAAGGCCAGACGACATCCATCAAGAAGGTTGTTCAAGTTGGAGCAATGCCTAGGTGGCAAAAGTTTAATAGTGCATAGAACAATGCAAATCTTCAATACTTGGTTCAATGGAAATGATTACCAAATGGAAGGAAATTTGGAGATCAAAGAGATGGTGTGGTCAATGCAATACAGTCCTCAAGGGACTTGAGTTTTTTTTCTGTCTGGGTGTATGGTGTAGGGGCACCATGTCAACTTATGTAAATATGGTCTTAGGTTAATTTTTTGGTGTGTTGAGTCTAATTTTCATGTAATAAGATCATAATAGACCATTTTCACTGTACTTGGAGTCATATGGAGTTCATTTTATAAATGTTGTAAAATCTTACAAATGTTGTCATGCACAAAATTACAAAAAATGCAAGAAATGGGAAGTCCAATGGTCTAGAATTTCAAATGGTAGTTTGAGGCGGTTGGGTTGGTTTATTTTTGGTGTGTTTGGTTTAAATATTCCTGAGAAAGGCTCAAGGAAAGGTTGGATTTTTTTTTGAAGTTGAAACAATAATAAACACTATTTTCTCTACAAATTACTGGTAAATTTGTTACTACAGACCTCTATATGGTTTTGTACTGATGAATATTGGTCTAAAGATAATTGAATTTGGTAGAGTTATGAGTTAACTACATTTTGGTTTCGATTTGGGTTGTTTTCATCAAATTTGAAGGATTTTGCAAGCATTTTTCTAAGAATGGGTAGGGAACCCTGAATTTGGGGGTTTGGTTGAGTAAAATGGCATTGTAGGCCATTCCACCTAGTGAAACATGTCCCAACTTAGTGGAATGGAATTTTTAGGCATAGGTTTTGTGTTCATGTGTCTTGCAGGGGCAAGAAAGGCAACTTATTGAAGTTAGGGTGATTCGCTAGTGGATTGTATTCATGTTTTAAGCCAAGAAAGATGGCTAAGAGTTGGAGTTTGATTAAAATGTATTGATAAAGTGTGGGAGTTGGTCTAGAAAAAAAATTTAGACCCTAAATGATGTGTTTGAGGTGTTGGTAAGGTGAAATAAGGCTTTGGAGAACATAGATTCAATAAATCCTTGTATGAGCATGCCTAAATAGGCCTAGGTAGGGTTTTGTGTAAAGGGTGATAGGTTGAGTGTTGTAGTTGATAAAAATCATTGTTTTGGACCTTATGTATCTTGAGGAGGTTAGGGAACAAAGATTGGTGGTTGGAAGAAGTTTTTTCACATAATTGCTTTGTAAAATAGGGCTAATTGAGCCACTTTTCAGCGTAGCAGTCAATTTTTGGAGGTGAAGGTCTAAAAAACTATATGCACAAAATAGATGTGTTTAAGAAGGCCATAAAGGGTATGTAGAATGTCAATCCTTTTGTGGGTTTGAAATGTATTATGAAAGATATGCTTAATTTACACGGTTAGGAATGCTACAAGGCAAAAATGGAGAAATTGTGAGAAGTCACCATGTTAGGGTCTTAAAGGTGAAAATATTTTTTCAAATTGATTGAATTGTGTTTGTTTTGTTAAACTCCTCCCTGCTCTGCATCACATTTGTTCTTCTCCTAGTATCTCTCCTATTTGTGAAGAAGATAATTTTATGTTAGAAAATGCAATCGATGAAATTCATGAAAATTTTGATTTCCCCTCTTCCCCTAGGGGAAACATTATTAAACAAGGAAACACCATCATTGATAAACAAGACAATCCAACCATTGATCATTCCCTACTTGAAATGAAGTCATTTTGGAAGAACCAATCCTTGAATGTCAAGAACATTTGGTTTGTAGTTCTCCTAACAACTCTTCTCCTAGGGAGAATATCATGTGCAAGAAAATGACAACAATATTAAGGTGGCTTCCTTAGGTGATGATAAAAAGGTGATTCTAGATTACCCTTTATTAGAAATACATCCAACCAAGACCACTGAGGTTATGAATGCACAAGTGTCCATTAGATCCCCTTGATTAATGAACTCCTGCATACCCCATGGGACATCCTAAGAATCATCTAATTCTTTAACCACCATCACACAAACAAAAACTAAAAAACCTAACTTATCCTTTACCCACCTAAGAACAATATTTTGCAACAAAAGTCATAATACCATTGCTTTATACATATAACACTAGAAACAATCTACAACCAAGGAAAACAACTTCAACATCCTCCCTTTGCCTAATCCCATTTTTCCCGGTGCTCCTCATTTTAACTTTGCATAATGGGAAGAAGTATGATCTTGGTGAACAACTTAAGAATACTCTTGCTAAGATATCATTATGGGACCTTATTCAAGCCTCCCCTCATTACAACATGATTCAAAGTTCCTTTCAACAAGTTACTATCCCTTGTAATGCACAACTAAATGACATAGAAGCCATGATTCAAGGAATAAATACTGACATTTTTTTCCACCAAAGCGAGATCCCCCTGTTGGAAGTGCAAAAAAAAATGAGGCTTTCATGATAATAGCTAAAAACAATAGAAAAGGGATAAAGTGAACCCTCTTTGAAAATGGCTCTACCCTTAACGGGTGTAGTGTATCCCTTTTGGATAGGCTTGGCATAGATAAATTGAAAAAATTCAACTTGCCTCTTTATCTATTAGTGGATTTGACAATGTAGGAAAGAAACTATTTGGTGGCAGTGATTACTTTGCCTATTACAGCTAGAAAAGCTACATTAGAAACACCTATTCATGTCATGCCTGATAATCTTTCATACAATCTTCTTTTAGGAAGACCTTGGATTCATGAGATGCATGTGGTGCCTTCTACTCTTCATCGTAAAATGAAGTATGTCTACAACAACACAATATACAGACTTGACGCTGATGATGAGCCTTATAGTGTCTTACAACTTCAGAAAAGCAAAGAGAACCCCTTGAAAACATTAACGCCAACTACACAAGTAGAACTTGTGCAACATAAAGATAAATAAAAACACATTGAAGAAGTCACAAAGCTATTAGAAGATGATTGGGGTTCGTAAGAATTCAAACCAATATTCATGGGAGAATACAAGATCATAAGCAGAGACTTTGAAAAGGGAAAGGAAAAAGTGGCAATGTCAACACAAAATTCGGAAGACCCTTCAAAACCATCCACCTCAACCACTTTAGAAGAAAATAAAACATACACAACAAACTTTGATGAACTTAATTATGAGAAACCAACAAATCCAAAAGAGATGAAGAACCTTTATTGAAAAGGTTATGAAATGATGAAACAACTCAATTATAGCGGAAAAGGATGTGGTGCTAGAGAACAAGGTATATGTGTCCCTATAGAGCCTCACACGCAAGAAAATACTAGTGGTCTTGGTTACTATCCCTCGAAAGACACAAACAAGCCTTCACTTAATATCAACACTATTACAAAAGTTTCCTCTAAGCCAACTTTAACATTAGTGCATCTTGAACTGATAAACACTAGTGGTCTTGATTACTATCCTTTGAAAGAAATGAAAGAAACAAATAAATCCTTGCTTAACATCAATGTCATCACACAAAACACAAATGATTTGAATTCATTAGATTTTACACCCTCCTTTAAAGGAGAGTACAAAATCTTGCAATCTAAAGAGTCTTGTGTAGGTATGACATCTTGTACTAATCAGGAGACATCTTTGTCACAAAAGAATAGACCATCCTCTACCATTGATCAAGAAGGTATCTTCTCGAGACTCCTCCAATATTGTTTGATATCCCTCCCTCCAAGAACAAGAAATAAATTTTACTACAAGAATTCATTTTGTGCATATCATAGAGTTCATGGTCATTCTACTAACGAATGTAAGGCTCTAAGCAACAAAATTCAACATCTCAAGGAATGTGGTGCTCTTCCTTTTGTTGAAGCATCTAATTCCTCTAGCTGATACTTACTTTCATCCTATTCAACTCATCCTTGTCCTGCACCAATTGGGGTAAAGGGGTTAGATATCCTTGTCCTTATATGTCACTTGTCATTATCTCTTTTGTCTAGTTGACCATATTTCATGTACATATACGAGCAAGCTTGGGATGTGGATAACACACCTTAAGTTGACTCGCATGTGACATACTTATTTATGATGTAGCTTATTGGAAACATATGACTTGGCATAGGGATTTCCAAGTAAGCTCTCATGTATTCTTCTAGTTTAAAGTAATCTCTCATAGCAATAGTGTTAGCAACTGCTTTAAAGTGGGGGCATACATTGACACTCATATTTCATTGTGTGATTTATTTCTTCTCGTGATGTTCCCTTTTCTTGGTGGTGTCATAGGGCTTGATTTCCCCCAAGAGTGTGATATTTATTTGACTTTTCCTCTCTTGGAGACATTAGGCACAATGTTTCCTAATAAGAGACCTTGCATGAACTAAGCAAAATCCCTTTGAACATACCTTACACTATCTCAAATTTACAACATTGGTTATATGGCCACCTTGCATAATACATCTTGCATGTCTGTAGAGCCATATTATTTGTTCATGAGCTCCAAGCATATGAAGTTTTTCTTGCCTCATGAAGCTCAAAGATCATTATTGTGTGGTGCCTTATAAAATTTATTAGGAGATATAGCGTTGGTCTGGTTGTATGGGAGTCAAACAACGACATGAATTCCCTTAGCACTCATGTATGTGGGCATATATCGGTTGTGTGTCTCACCCTCTTTGGATACTCACCCTATAGAAGACCTAAAGTTTCATGGCCCCAGAGTGAGAATATTGTGGATACTCACCCCATAGATGACCTGAAGTTTTGTGGCCACAGAGTGAGCACATTTTTGTCGAAACTAGATCCACCCATCTTTTTATTTTCTTTCTTCTTTATGTATTTGACATTGCATGTTTGTGTATCTTGATGTTGCATATTATACATCGTATGCATGTCCTTTTGTGCTTATGTTGGTTTGACTTAGGATCTTGGATCCTGGGGGGCTTGGTTACCTCCTTGTTCTTTGTTATGATGGACCATCTACATTGGTACACTTGGACCCCTCTTGAATGTCTACTTTAGTGTGAGTTTGAAGCAAGTTCATCCTCTCACTAGAGTGGGGGCTAAATGTAGTGTCGAAAAATGTCATCATGTACATTTTCACACCTGATTTGGGAATAATTAATGATAAATTGAACTTGATATCACCTTGATCTAGTGTTGTGATGAGTTTTATGCATCCACATTAGGTTTTGGGCCCTTTTTAAGCTAAATTGACTTAACTTCTCCCTAATTTAATGTTGTAAAGTGTACTTATTGACACCTTCACATTAAATTTAGGAGGCTTATAAACTAAAGTGGACCCAATCCAGTGTTGTAATGTGTTTTACACATTCACATGGGATTTAGGGCCCTTCTAAGATAAATAGACCCAATTTCAACTTAAATTAGTGTTGTAAAGGGTATTTATTTACACTTTCACATTGGATTTTGGGCCCTATTGCATTTATGATCTTAATATCATCATTAATAAG
Source organism: Sequoia sempervirens (assembly GCA_007258455.2). Lineage (NCBI taxonomy): Eukaryota > Viridiplantae > Streptophyta > Pinopsida > Cupressales > Cupressaceae > Sequoia > Sequoia sempervirens. The sequence continues at coordinate 10,055 of VDFB02321867.1, forward strand.
CCCCTATGACCCCATATTATGCATCCCAAGACATATTTTAATAAAAAACCCAACAATATCAACATATAAGCTTAATTTACACACTCCTCGATATTTTAGCAAGTAAGATAGGCCCTGTGGGACCCATTCGACACTTTGGGCGAATTAGTCCCATCCAGGTGGGACTCATTCACCACCTCAGGAGAATGAATCCCATTTAACCTATTTTTAAGGTTTTGAGCAGGAAATTTGGGTTTTAAGTTCAAAATTCTTCTATGTTGGCCTTTGGGATCGAATAAATGGTCATTTGAGTGCATTGCCTATATAAAAAAGCTTTCAAATAACTATTTGACATAAATCCTACATGATATCAAGACAAAAAAGTAAGAGTTAAGTATCTCAAGTCTTCACAAGGTCATTAAGATAGCTTTCAAGATCAATTTTAAGGAATTCAAGGGAAAAATTCTTCATCAATTGTTGCAGGAGTTCAAGATCCATCATCATGTCAAGAATATCAAGCATCAAGCATGTTATTGAGCTAGTGTTGTGATGTAGCAATGAAGATCCAAGATCAAGATCTACATCCTTCATGGCCATTTCATGTTGAGTTACAAATAAGACATCATTTACAAGATATCATTCAAGGTATCATTGTTCATGTTTCATATCTTATGTTCATGTTTCATGTCCTTGTTTCATTGTTTCATCATTTGGTTTGATTAGCTTAAAGGGATTTGACCAAGGCAAGCCCCTATTCACTAACAATCAACAAGTTTTCTCCTCTTTGCATGTGTGATTATAGATCTAGGTTTCTTGGAGCTTGAAAGATCATTGAAGATTGGGTTACAAGCTTGTTGGAGTTTCCTTCCCATTTTCAGTGTCATAATCTTCACTGAAAGGTCATCTATAGCCTTGAAATCAAAGTTTCAGATCTAGAAACCTAGAGGAGCAGATTGAGTAGACTGAGAAGAGTAAATTCAAACCTTGAAGTTCCAGAAAATTCAAATTGGACTCATTCGCTACAAGTGGCGAATGAGTCCCACTGTAGGTGTTTTTCAGAGATCTTTGCAGATTTGGATACCCTTTTACCCGAAACCTACTCTTGTGCAAAAATCTAGAACTAAGACTGATTCATCTAGAATGGTGAATGAGTCCCAGTAGACCAAAATTTTATGATTTGTAGAATTTCTAGTCTCCATTCAAGTCTCTACAAGTTTTTCACACATTCTATTTTGTTTTACACACTTTTCTAGGTTATTTTGTAGGTCATTGCATCAAACTAGGGTTTAGTGTTGTATCTTACATTACAAGTCTTTCCAAATTCTTACTTGATGGTGAACCCCTCTTGTAATCTAAAATCATATCCTAAGATACCTTATTGTCAGATCTCTCCCTCCATTATTTATTGGATTGAGATCTCTAAGGTGTCCTTGAGTGTAGTAAGTGTGATATAGGAACCCTATCCTCGTGTTCATGCCTCAAAGATGGGGAGTGTTATTTCTATGACTACAACTCTTATTGTCAAATTGGATATTGAAAAATCCTAGAATCGCATTAGATGGCCCTTTATCCTTAACATGATGAAATGGCTTGGGTTTTTCCCTAAAATACCTGAGCACATCAAAATTTTATTCATTGATGCTATTGCAAGATTAGCTATTAATGGTTCACTTTCCTCCCAACTCCCTCTGCAAAGATCTATTCTCCAAGGCTATCCTCTTGCTCCTTTTATCTATTTCCTTGTCACTCATGCTCTTGGCTATTTAATCCTCCATGCTAAGAACAATCATCTTATCCAAGGGATTTCCTTACCAAATAGTGGTATTGCTCTCAACTCTCATTTTGGCGATGATAGTATACTTTTTATCCAAAACACTGTAGAGGAGGTGAATAATACCATTGATACCTTGGACCTATTTTCTGTCATTTTTTCCAGGTCTAAATTGGCTATGCACAAGGCTGAATTCATAATGATTCAGCTAAATCCCCATCCTCAGGTTCCTTCTAAATGGAAAAAAATAAATCATGGTTCAATCACCAAATATTTGGATATTCCCTTCGGTGTTGGGGTTTCCCTCAAAGACATGTGGATTTGGTTTATGACTAATTAAAAACCAAGCTCTTGTGTTGGATGAATAGATTTATTTCCATGGCTAGTCAGATTCAAGTGGATTTTTTTCTTCCTAGTCATGTTTATATATCATCATGTTGGATTCCCTCCAAAACCTGCTACAACCAATTAACCCATCTTATCAAATAATTTCTATGGGCCCAATGCGAAAATAAAAAGGATTTACCTTCTTTGTCTTGGAAACATTGCATCCAACCTAAGGACAAAGGAGGCCTCAATATCATTGATTCATACACACAAGGAATTTGTCTTACTTCCAAATTAATAATTAGAGCTTTGGAGGGACATACCCCCTAGAATAATTTGGTAATATACCGCATTCAATTTGCTTTTGTTGGGAAGCCCTGAGTTGTACATTAGAAAGAAAGCTACCGTTAGCTCCTTTTTTCAAAGTCCATGGATCTGGTCCCTCCAATTCTATTTGCAAAGCTTTAAAATTCACATTAGAACATCTTGTTTGGTTTAATCACTCTTTAAGCCATTATCTTATATTTCCTTACTCTTCTATTTGGTGGAATTGGTTAGTGTAGCAAAATGGCAGCCTATTGGGTACTATTAATAGTTTCAATGAAAAGTGCCTTTTCAAAAAAGGAATATGCATTTTTAGGGACTTATGGGATCTCTCCACCTTCTAATTGAAATCATGGCATATTCTTAATTCCTAGTTCCACCTCTCATCTTTTGACAAGAAAAACCAATTTAGGAAATTCAATAGCTTGTTACTCCTAAACTTTGTAATTTATTGTCCCTAGATTGTCATGCCAACTTCTTGAATGATTGGAGGTGGCCTAATACTTGTAGCAGATCTTCTTTTTCTCCTTTAAATCCATTTATAAACACCTCCTCCCCTCGCTCACCATCTCACCCCACCTTAATGAGAAGTGGAATTGTGCCTTTTTAAGGTCCAAGTGGAACAAACTCAACTTTCAAATTTGGAAGTCTAAATTTGATGCTCAGTCTCAGCTCCTTTCTTGGAAATTCATCCATGTTAAGCTTCCCATTGGAAATAATCTTAATTTTCTCCCTTCTTCCTACTTGTCCCTTTTGTGCTAAAATTGAGTCCATAAAGCACAACTTTTGTTTCTGTAGTCATGCCCGTAAACTATGGCACTCTCTCTTCACCTAGTTGCCTATGTTATTCCATAAAAATGGTCTTGGAAAGCTCCTCTCCTAGGTTCCTCCAAATCCCTTAATAATCTCTCTCACACTGGTAGGCATGTGATATTGAATTTCATTTGGAAACGTGTTGTCTAGCTATTTTTTCCAACACCATCCACCCGATCTAGATTGAATTCCAAATGATTTGTGTCAATCTATTCCTTTAGCTTGAGAAATTTCCAAATGCATGAGCCAATATCTCTCTTGGAGAGAGAAAACATGATCTTATACTTCAATTGCATGCCAATTTTGATCATGGATTCAATCTATGCACTATGAAGGTTGCACTCACGAGTCAAGCTCAAAAGGAGATCAATGGATTTAGAGACAAAGATTTATCTCTTGGAAATCTAAATACATAGAGGGTTTAATGCTACAGGAAGAGGGTTTTGATTTTTTGAGGAGATGTTATTGTGGAAGTGAAGTTGATTGCAAGAATTATGATATATTTTTTTTCCAGTGAGAACCTTATTTTGATGAGTTTCAAGGTTCTAAGCAACATTTCTTAGGGTTGGTTTCGTATGTTAGCATAGCTAGTAGCAACATGTTTTATTTTATTTTTCCAGGCTTCTAGTTTCCCTTTCATGCTGCTTATATGCAACAATAAAACTTGCATGATTTCCTTTTCAAAGAGTAAGATTCTCTATGGGGTTTTGTAATTAAAACACAACAATTTTATTTGTTTTTTTTCTGTTGTAGCTTCCTTTGCTACTACTATTCTATCTATTATATGTATCTCAATAATTTGAATGCTTTTTCAATAAAAAAAATATTGTAACACTTATTCCTACCGACACAGCAAGCACCATCTTATTGAAACGGTAATAACAATGGCTTGAGATATTAATGTTAATTTACCGCTCTACTCTAACATTACTATTATATTATTTATTGATATCATAATTAACTTTACTATTACTAAAGTCACTAAAATACTAATGTTAACATTACTTGCATTATTAATATCGGCTTACCCCATTTATAATAACATTATTATTAGCATCAAGTATTATGATCATTAATGTTGTTTTATGTTTTACATTGATCTTTACTCATTAATGTTAACAATCCTACCACTATTAATATTACTACTAACATTACATTACTAACAAAACATTTTATTTGATTTTCTAACAACACTAATCTTAACACTAACATTTGGGTTTCATATACACGTTAAGATTCTTCTTTTTTATAAGTAAAATTAATACCAGGGTATTTTTTCAACATTGCAAAAGAAGGGTAAGTATGCACTTATAACATTTGTAATTGACAACAGTAATCACACTGATAGGCACATATCTTTTTTATGCCAGCGATGAAGAGAGGGTTAACGGTAAAAGAATTGGTGTCCAAATAAATACAATAAAAGTAAATGATGGTAAGGTAAGATGGAAAACGCCTAATACTGAGAGGAATTAAATACCTAATATTATTGTCTAATTACAATCTTACCTAAGCTAGTGTTAAGCTACCACAAGCTGGCAAGGTGGTATGCCATTACTAGGCTCTAGCTATGAACTCACTCTAGGTGAATATAATGACTACAATAGCTATTCGATTTAAGAGACATTGGTGAGAAGAAAAAAATCCCAGAGTAAAAGCTACAATAGACTTTCTCCCATGGGCGTTCTAACAGAGCACAAACCCAAAAAAAATTATAATTATAAATATATAATTTAACAAGTTTACAATATTTTAATTTGGCTGCTCATTCAGGATTTCAAACAATGTTTCCTCATTTCTACCTTATTTATTTAATGCAAATTTATAATATATGTCAGGCATTTGCAATACAGAGAGTAAAAGTTTTCTGAAGGTTACTTAGTTTTATCATTATTTTTTTTCTGGGAGAATTTCGATTGCATTCTACAAGCTCATACTCATATTGACTAAACAAACACTACCTAAGCTATGTGTCTAGCTAAAAGATTTCTTTGCATTAAAACAATATAGCATTTCCTACATTCTTTTCCCTTTCTTAATTTTTTTTATACATAAAAATATCAGAAAACAACAAATGTATCTTTTCAAACTTGTCTAATGAAAGTCTTTTCAATTGCAGGTCTCCTTTCTCCTAACAAAAATATAAAAATGCATGCTTGAAAACATAACGACACCTATTTTATTTTTTGTTTTTTCAAAGATGAAAGGAAGCCATGCATACAGTCCCACACATTTTATTTTAGAGAACAGAGGATCACATAGATGCAATTTTCACTACAGATAAGTACATATTCAAATATTTTCTTTCCTTTAAGAGAGGAAAGAATACTTAATTTTAGAAATTCAAACTTTATTTTTCTATTTCATTGCAAATGACAGAAGATACACATATGCAATTTACACTGAACATAATTTCTCTTTTTTAGCATAAGAAAATTACTTCACTCCTTTCTTACAACATTTTAAACATAACTAATCATCTAACAGTTTGTGTAGAATAACAAGTCCTTCTTTAGTATATTTTTATAATATTTTACACACTTATGAAATGCCTATCCACAAGATACAATATGACTAAACATTGAAGAATATATATATATTCTTCTACACAAACTATGATTGTGGTATTTTAATTTGCAAGTCACTTCAAGGAATCTTAACCTGCACTACAATAAAGAAGTTCTCCAATGGCCAAGGGTACTCACCACCCAACTTTTGGTTGGAAGACCAACCACCCCCAAGCTAGGAGGCAACCAAGGTACCTAGTACACCCAACAATTATACCAACAAGCCATTCAAAAACAAACAATACACAAAGCAAGATACACCTATCCAAGGATTGCATATTTACATAAGGATTCTACAAGAATCCAAAGGTGGGGATAGAGGTGGACTATGTTTCCATATGGGGAGACTTATAAGCAAGTAAAATAGATAAAATATCACATTTTTCTTCCTTCCCAAAAAACCCATTCACCAAAACTCCACATACAACACACCATACATACTATCAATCTCCATATACACCATACCATAATTTAAACTTGGGTACTCATACCCTTGAGCCTCTCCTTCTCAAAGGAGGGTTTAGCTCCCCATATAGGTTCCTACAACTTTATATCCCTACAAAGAATGCTCTTCCCAATTTGGATGAGCTTATCCTCATACAATGCTAACCCAATACAACATATATATTCAAGAACACAAGAAACATACAAGACTTTCCTACACATACAATCTTTCACATTTTCATAAAATGAGAAGAATGTACACCCAAGTATATGAGGCCTACCTCAAAACTAAGCTCAAATGAAGAAGAGTTAAGGATGATCTCCAATATCCTCCTCCTCCAAGCAATTCTTTTCCCAAGATCCCAAAATCCAAGCCAATCTTCTCTTCCCAAGATCAATCCAAAATAATGCTTCATAGAAAAGAACTCCTCCTTTGTTTTTCCAAAGGATAGAAATAGAGAATAAGAATTGAAATCCCTTGGATGAGGGAGTGACACATGTCACTCTCTCATTTATCCTTATGGACACATCTCCCCACAAGTTCTCACCAATGCGTGAGAACTCATGAGGAAGTGAAGAGCCAAGGAGTATTCAACACTCCACAAGAGCTCTCAAATCTCATAAATGAGATTTTGGAGCCAACACACCAACCTTTTTACCAAAATCTATCACCCTTCTTAATGTCCAATTAAGAAGGGTCATATCTTGAGAAATCTCAAAGATATGGCCTTGATTTGACCCAGGCTACCCCATAGGTAATCATCCTAGGGGTTAAGTAAGGATCAATTTACCTCATTTAAGGACCTATTCAACCCTTTAAATCCACAAAATAAGAGTAATTACAAATATCCAAAAACTCCCATCAAGAGCCTAATTGGCTTTTAAAACATAATCAAATGATCAAACATTAAATCATATTATAAATTAAAATATAAAACATATGAGATTATAGTCCCTCCAAATGGACCATAGTCAGTTTTACATGGCTTACCACAACATGGTACCCTTGGTTACCTTTGATCCCATTGTCCATGGGAATGTACCTACACACTCAAAGCCACATGTCAATATATCTATTGCATGATAATCAACAATTAAATCAATAATTCCATACATATATGTATGTAATTAACAAAATCAAATCCTGAAATCAATTAATTTGAAATATCAATATCCATAATTAATTCTTTCTCTTGCAAATAACATATTCTATCAATTCACAATTAAAACATTGCATTGTTATAAAGAGATCACATCATATCTAACTCGAATTTTACATCTTATAAAATCTATATCATAAGCACTTATCCATTCATACCACAATAGCTAGACTAACATGAGCATAGTAAATAGAGAAAGCATAACATATATAATCACCATGAAACCTCATAAACAATCTAAATAAATCATAACATATAATGTCCACGATCATCCAAAATAGTCTAAAATACATAGAGTATCTAAATGATCGAATCAAAATATAGTCAAATTGGGTGTGTCAAATAGTAGGCCTCATAGTAATGGGATCTTAGATATTCTGAATGTGGCTTGTTTCCTTATTGAATCTTCACTTTCAAATCTCATCTCAAATGTAGTTATAATTCCATGCAATTTATTCAACTTCAAAGCATTTAGATCCTTGGATTCTTCAATAGTAGAGACTTTAGAATCAAACCTTCTAGGGAGAGATCTAAGTACCTTTTTCACAACATTTTTCTCTTTCAAATTCTCACCAAGACCTCATATAGAGTTGACAACTTCATCAACCCAGAGTAGGAATGTCACAATATTCTCACCACCTTTCATCTCCAGACTTCCAAGTTGAGCTCTATAAGTTTGGAACTTTTCCTCTTTGACTTTGTCATCATCTTCATAAATGGTCTAAAATGTATCCCATATGTCCTTTGTTGTTTTGCATTGCATTACTTTCATAAATTTAGAGTTAGTCAATCCACACAAAATAGCATTCCTTGTCTTAACATTTAGTTAACAAGTCCTCTTTCCAACTTGATCCCTAGGAGGGTTTTTAGGAATCTCATATTCCTCTACTATAGACATCCAAATGTCCATTCTTAAAGCCATCAAATAGGATTCCATCCTAACTTTCCAAAATGAAAAATCTGATCCATCAAAGATTAGTGCTTTATTTCTAGAGAATCATTCTTGTGCCATCCCAAACCCACCTTAAGTTGTTAGGATTTTACAAAGGATCTTGGCTCTAATACTAATTGAAGGGCACATAATCTACTAAGAGAGGGGGTGAATCAATAGATCTAAATAATTCTAGAATTCTTTAACTTTTTCTACAATTAGATGATTTATCACAACAAACTCTACATAAGAAATTAAAGCATAAACAAACAAAACATGATAGCATGAAGCACATAAGAGAACACCAAATGTATGCGAAAACCCAAGATGAGAAAAACCATGGCGAGAATAACTGGTTAGATCTACTTTCCAAATCCAACTTCACAATGCAAAAATGTGTTAGGGATCCACAAAGAGCTAGGACAACATAAGGTGGATCTAAATTCAAATTGCATGAAACGTGTAATACAATGGTCTGAACATAAAAAAAATTCCGCCAAAATAACTTAATGCCATGCACTACCACATGAAACTTATGCAGGTCCTATCTTAACACCACACATAAGATTTGAATTCTACATGCTACTAGTTATTACTACACATGCCTTGAACTTCAAACAGGTTGATGAACCTTTTTCCACTTCAAACATCTTAGACATTAAACATATCCTTTGTAAAATCGAGAATATGATAGAACTAGTATAAGCATACTTTCCTTCCAAACTATAGAGAAAAAAATACATTTTTGAAAGAAATACTGACCATAATTGTATTGCTAGAAAAATCTCTTTGCCCAAAAGATATACTTGTGTAGACTTCTAGACCACCAAGTTATACAGTTGACTACATGCTCTACATGGTATTATAATCGTGCATTATACACCAACTCCCAGAAAGGAAGACATGTCTCAATAAAACTTGATTTAGTGATATGATTGATGAGATAACTTCTTCATGATTAATAATTCCTGATACACAACATGCATCCAAAGCATTAAGTCAAATGACAATTCTAGTACTCCTAAAAAAAATTTATTCTTGAAAACCTTGACATCAAAGAGATTTCTGACAACCTTGACACCCTTTGACAATAGACTTTGACATCAATGACAACATATGTTCAACACCCTTATCCCCATTTTCTAATCAATTCAATTTGGCTCTTTTTCTTAAACTTTGAATATTCCTAGTTTCTAAATTTCTCAATTTATTTTTTACTTTTATTAACTCCTCATTCAATCCTAAGTTTTTGGGGTCCTTTTGAATTTCATTTTCCAATTTGACTAGACCGTCTTGTAGTTCATTTTCTAATTTTCTATTGCCCAATGCTCTTTATTTCCCAATAGTTTGGTAAATAATTGCTTAGATTTTGACATTTTTTGATTATATGGAAAAAATAGGTTTTGAAGGGACTTGAAACCCATTACATCTAGTTACATTAAAATAATGTTGAACAAAGTAATGAGCAGTTAAAGCACTAGCAACAACCATCATCCAAAAGCAGCTGAGAAATATTAAGAAAACAACAAAACAATAGGGCTAAAACAAAAAAACACAAGAGAATTACTTTAGATTTTTTAGAGTATTGGCCACCTCAATCTCTTGATTGTAGTGCAAGTTCACCATTTCCATCATTTCCTATTTTTCTTCTTCAAAATACTTTCTCAAACTACCCATCGTTTTTGTGCATGGGACTTTAACCCCCTCTTTGGCACTCTTCTTACCCTTCCCCTTGGTAGTTTGATTTTTTAGAGTATTCTGACATTGTTGTTCCATCTTTCAATGCAAGGTTTATCCTTTAACAACCACTTGTTAATATTTGTAAGAGTAAATATTACTTCATTACAATCTTCATCTTTTAGCAAGTTGGTATTAAGTGTGAATTTAATTTTCTTTTCACTGACCTAGATTTTCCCCATAGATAACTGAATCTTGGAAGAGATAAGATGATGACCAAATAATGAAGAGGGAGTAACCTTGATTCTACATCCATCATATATTTGGTTAAAGTTAAAAAAAATCTTTTTTACATAAAATCTATCTAATCTACAATAAATCCTTCTACTTCCCTTTTTTGGTTGAGTAAACCAAATATTTTTGTTTCCTTTCTTATCCTATTCAAGAGGATTAAAAAGGCTAAGTTTGTTCTTCATTTTGAACCGAAGAATTTTGTATTTCCTTCCATTCTATTTCATTTCCTCCAAACTTGTCCTCCCTATTTTCTTTCATATTAAAATCACCTCCAACAATCCAAGGGATATCTAGAATTCCATACATCCATTTCCAAAATTCAATTCTCTACCAATGATCATTGGGAGCATAGATTGAACACAACCCAAACTTGTTTTGGTCTTTTTCAATCACAATCTATATTTCCCTATTACATAGCGAGGTTCCATGTTCAATCACACATGATGACCATTTTTTTGAAACCAAGATGATAGTTCCCCCTTTGACTTTGTCATGAGCAATATGGAATTTCTTGGAATCTTCTCAAATGAACCTAAGATTGGTTTCTAAATTGAATTTGATAGATTTTACCTCTTGTAAGAACACCACCTCTTTGTTGCGGATTCAATTTAAATATCTTCTAATCGCATATTTCCTATTAGGGGACTCTATTCCCCTTATATTCTAGCTTATACAATTAATTTCCATTTGAATTAAACTGAGTCCCACTTTTAGAATTCTTAAAACTATCAAAGCATTTAGGGATTATATCTTCTTTATCCAATTTAATTAAAGCCAATTCAATCCCATCCCTACTTCTTTGACTTATCTTCTTCTTTTTATTCTAACCCATCCCTTTATAGGATCACCCCCTTAATCATTTTGATTTCCAATCTCATGGTTGATTGGAATTTCCTTAGGGCTAGAAACTACAAACATATCTTTGAATTCCCTATTGGACAAGTTTCTTATTTCAACTATCGAGCTTTAACTAACTACTTCATCAGTAATGATTTCCTCAACCTCCATCCCTCTTAAATATCCCTCTTGTCCTATAGGGTGGTTAAGGTTATCCAAATATAGCATATTTGAGCTACTCCTATTATTAATTTCATACAAATTTTCTAGGTTAAGCATTTGTTTTCCTCTTAAATCAAGTCTCGCTACTACCTTTTTATTAGTTTTTTTTCAATTAACAATTCTTTACTAATGAAATCATCTCTATCATTGATTTTACCCCTTCCTTGCTAATCCACATTTGGTTTCAGATTCAATCCTTTGGAGTTAGGTATGCATGTTGAAGGAATTGAAGGGTTAAAACAAGGACAATTACTTTCATCATTATTAACTTTTTCTATGACTTGGTAGCTTCTCATAGTACTCTTTTGATTGTTTATGTCCAATATTAACCCCAATGGATGCACACATGTTCATTTTTCCTTAGGAAAAGCAATCAATTTAGTACTTGTAGCTTCTCATAATACTCTTTTGATTGTTTATGTCCAATGTTAACCCTAGGGGAGTGCACACATGTTCATTTTTTCCTTGGGCATAGAAATCAATTTAGTACTTGTATTAGAGGCCTCTTTTCCCATTTCTTTGGATATCCTTCATTGTCGAGGGTAATTCCATTACATGAATTCCCCTTTGCAAAGATTTTAGCTATGCCTTTATTTGGGAAAATTTCAATAGTATTCCTTTGATTTAACTTTCCTGATGCAAACCCGTGGGCAATGCAGTCTTTTCCAAGTTTTTCATTGGAAAATTCAATCGAGGCACTATTGCCTTCTATTTTTTTCTTAGAGTTATTGGTCTTTAGATCCCCATTAGGGTTATGTGAGTTTTTACTCTCCCGCTCTATTGAGTTCCTTTCAGAAAGTGTTTTTTGAACCTTCTTTTGACTTTAAAGAATTGACATGATTAGCATTATAGTCTTTTTTGGAATCACCAGTAGTATTAAGGAAAGTATGTTCATTTGCATTCAAAGAAGATTTTCCTCCCTC
>VDFB02321868.1:0-25945 GCA_007258455.2 Sequoia sempervirens
GTTTAAAGGCTATCTTTTCGAGATATGAAATTGAATGCTTCATTTAAAGCACGTCCTATCAACAATAATGGAATATGTGGGTGGCGTAGTTTTTCTCAGACATTTAGCCTACATTCTCATTTTACTCCCATTGATTGCACATTTTGTCATTTTATATGGCTTGGCCTTGAAGGTGGCATATTTTTTCTTAGACATTGCTTTCAAAGGCACCATTGTCTGACATCTCATTGAATGCTATGTACGGAATGAACTTGAGTTATGTTTTTAGAAATTTCCAAAAGCATGCAGGTTTAAAGGCTATCTTTTCGAGGTATGAAATTGAATGCTTCATTTAAAGCACATCCTATCTACAATAACGACATACATGGGTGGCGTATTTTTTCTCATACATTCAAGCATACGTATTGTTGTTATTTCTTCAGGAATTCAAGCATCTCATTAGGCATAGTGAGCTCATGCAGGCTGAAATTGAAAATTGTTGGCTCGGTGTGAGGGATACAGAGCTAGGACTTTTTAAATTGGAAGAATTTTGGGCACGTCTGGATAGTAAAGAAAAATCTGCTATAGATGTGAAGGTGTTTGAAAGTGGACTAGCTCAGGCTAGAGGTTTTCTAGAAGCAGTCTAAGTGTTGACCTAATTTTTGCATGTGCGAGAAGGTACATTCCTGAAACCCTAGAAATCAAGGCCACGGATGGAACTATTGTAGCTAAAAAATTTCCCAAGGTCATTTCTCAAGCATTGGGAATTCCAGAGAAGGCACCCATAAAGGAGATGTCTATTGTAACAACTAACAAATATTTCAGGACTAATGAAACCTAGAGTAAAAATTCTAAGGCTAAAGGGTGGTTAAAATCAAAGAAGAAAGGTAAGTCTCAATTGCCCAGTAAACTTAAGAGGACACATTTTAAAGCAGAAATTGCTGATGTTATTGCTTTACTTCATGATATCATCGGGAATGCACAAGATGAATTATTTGAAGACTAGATGTGTCAGTTCATTTTAGTTATCTATGATGATAATTTGTTTATCGATTGGGCTGAGATAATTTTCTTTCACTTGCGTGAGCAATTAGTTAACTTTCAAAAAACTGCTACCTTTTATCTATGTTCTTGTTTGATATATATCATTGCTAGTCAAAGAGCTTATTGGCCAAGGTTGAAACCACAAGTACCACCAAGTCTTGGCATGCCTGTGTATAAGTGTTATGCATAATTTACTAGTTAGGTTAGGATGGGAGAATATTGTCTTGTTAATGATTCCTTTTTAATGGAAGCTATGAGAAAGTTTGATGGAAACACTGAAATGCATTTTTCCCCTGAATCAAAATCTCTAGTGTTGAAGTTTGGAAGTTTTTATATCTAGTTTGATAGTTTTTTCTTATTTGAGAATTGGAGGTTATGAGAAGGCTCCACATAAATTTCCTAAGTACCCTGAGGATTTAGTGGTATTTTTGGAGGTCTGTAGACAAATGGCCATAGTAAATATAAAATACATGAATATGGGAAAGCGAGGGTATACCTTCTTGTTAGTTACTCTTCTTTCTCTTGCAAAAGTAATCAGATGGCTAGGAATGTTGAAAGGATTCTCAAAGAATACAATATCCAGTACTTGTTTGTAAGAACTAATTTTGACAGCAAGGGCTTTGTGAGAAAATATGTATGCCTCTAGCTCGTATCAACACCAACCTTCAATCAAATATTTCTGGGAAGATTGTGCTGATGAAAATGAAGTTTTCGGAACGGACCATATGAGGTTAACCCTTGAACAAATACAAATTTTTGGTCTCTCTTTCCAAATTCTTGAAAATGTGTCTAAATATTAGATGGTTCTTCATCTTGAATATGAGAAGTTACCTGATAAATCACATCCCAGAGTTGACTGGGATAAAGATGAAGTTTTATATATGAGTAAACAGGTCAAACCAGTACTCTGAAGGACTCCAGATTGGTTGGAGGGAAAATGGCATAGGGTTGTTGGTTCTGTCCATGAACCAAAATTGACCCAAAAAAATGAGCAAGGATCTAGCCAAGTAGTCCCTAGAGGTACATCATCAGCAAGGATAGTCATCAAGTCTTCTAGTGCCAATTCACAATCTAGGGGTGATGGTGAAAAGCCAGAGAAATCAATTAAATAAAAATCAATATGTGAACAAGATAGCCCATCCACCTATGCTCTTAAAAAGAAAAATTTCCAAACAAAACCTATGTCAAAAGATTTTGAGAGCATCTTTAAGCATATTATTCAAGATAGTACTTTCTCGCCCTTTTCTGAAGAATCTTCTCAATCTCTTCCTATAGAAAACATATCAATTATTCCTAGTGAGTCTAGAGAGGTTGTTCAAAGTGATAAAGCCCCCAATCTAATAGAAAACTCTCCAGTATGGTTGAGGAAAGCGGTAGAAAAGAAGAGGAAATACACTCCTATGACATCCATTGGAGTAGATACAATGAAAAAATTACTCCAATCTTCCTCAAGGCCCAAGAAAGCCCAAAAAATGTCAAGAATTTTGAATGATGTTGTCTCTGGTAATCAGGTGTTAGAAATTGCAGAACCTTTAAAAGATGTAGATGATGATAAGATAACCACAAATGATTATAAAATCATACATGTTGACATGGGTCCCCAGACACTTGAAGGTGATTTATATCATGTTAGTCACTCAGTCAATGCTTTAGCCAAGTGGGTAAAAGAAGAAAGGAAAGAAAGGGTAAAATTGCAATCTCAAATTTTGGATTTCAAAAACTTTATCTCTTCCATTGTTTCTCCCTTTTTGTATACTAAGGCTTCTAGTTCCCAAGAAAGAGTTATTGATGAGTCTGCGATGCAGTTGATTAAGAAAAATCTAAATTATTCCAAGGCTGCTAGTGAGTGGATTGAAGAATTGTCTCAAGAAGCTATATTTTTTATTAGTAAATCTATGATTTCCTACACTCACATTGTTGATAAAAGAAAAGGATTAATAGCAAAAATGCAACAAGTTAGAAAGGATCAAACCAGTCTATATGTATTTTCAGAAGAAATGAAAGAGTTAGTTTCCATGGATTGATTGAAGTTGGTAAATGAACAGATTGTTAGTGATCCAAAGGAATTAGATCCTTCATGGCTTGATTCACTTAAATGGAAACTAAACATATATGATGACCTGGTAAAGGAAATCATAGAAGTTCTAGAGAATTATTTGGATATGTTAGGAGAAATCAAGGGGAACTTTCATGATCTACAGGTGAAGATAACAGATGATTTTGATGAGAAAATTTTGGACACAAAAAAAAGTTGCTCAAATTTTAGAGAAGTCCTCAATAGAGAAGTAGCACATCCTGCTACGATGACTAAAGAATATTTCTCAAAGCTTGGGAGGCTGCAGCTTTATCTCAAAACTTTTAAAGCTAAAGTAGAAAGGAGGTCTGACACACTGAATGAGTCTGAAGTTGCTCTCAAAAAATGGAGAACTAGGCTTCAGATCACATTGACACCAGGCAGCAGGGAAATTTTTGCAATCATTACCAAGTATAGGGAATATAAAGCTAGAATGAAGGTGTAGGAGAATGAGGAGATGGAAGTTGATGAAGTTGAAGCAGCTGAGAATGATGAATAGTTTATTTTTAGCATTTTCATATACTTTCTTTAAAGTTGGCACTTTTAAGTTAATGACTTCTTTTAATTTTCGGTACGGTTACTTTCAAGAAACTGTTACCAAAGACATTGGCTATGTTTAAATATTGGTTCGACTGATGTGATTAGGCTCTTTTGAGAAAACTTTGATTTACTCATTAGGGAAAACTCTGTTATTTTGGCTATTATCTGTTATTTTGATATAAAAGACATTGGTGGAGTTTATGCATGCATAATATTTGAGTTATGGTGTATAGATTTATTCTATTTATACTGAATGTTTGCTAGTGTGATATCTATTATTGGGATGACAGATGATATAATTTTGCTATATTGATGTGGTGTTATTATCTATGAATAAAATTTCTGTAGAGTGTAGTGATATTGGTTTAGTTGTTATCTTTCTTTCAAAAGTTCTATTTCTATTTACATGAGATTGATATATTTTTGGATAGCTTCATTGTTGTGGAATGTTTTTGTGAATAAAATTTTTATGGTGATGGATGTGTAAGGATTTCTTAGTATAATTTAGGTGATTTGGTAGTTTAAGCTTTTATTATTTAAGTTGGGTGGACACTGGATGCCTTTATAAGTTATTTATGTTGAACTGTTAGCTTTTGTTAGCTTATAACTTATAAGTTATGGATGTTGAACTATTAGCTTTTGTTCAAGGAATGGATTAATAATATTCCTTTTAGTTATTTATCAAAGATTGTGTGAATGGCAATGCAATAGGAATTTATAAGTAGTGTGATAAGTGTTGTTCTTTAAAAATGATGCAAAATCACATATCAAATTCAATACCATGGAATACAATATAAAAATTTTGGCTTTTCCTAACCTTAGTTGCTAGTCCTCAAAGTTCTATAACCTTGTCGCAGAGTTCTAAATTTTCATAACTTACCAATTCTCCATAACTTTTTGATGGTGGTTCACTTTGTTGAGTTGCGTATTTCTAGTCATCTTCTACTGTATTGGAGGTTTTGAACTTCTAGTTTGGTTCTAAGGTTCACTTTGTTGAAGCAAGAATGGAAAAGAGATAAAGAAAACTTATTATTATAACCACAACACTATGAAGAAATGATCACTCACCTTTTCTACTTGGTGGGTCGAAGGTTTCGAAAACTTTGAAACTTCAGAGTTTGGTTCTAAGGTTCACTTTGTTGAAGCAAGAATGGAAAAGAGATAAAGAAAAATTAGTATTATAACTAATAACACTATGAAGAAATGATCACTCACCTTTTAAGTCTACATTTTCGGCTTCACAGTTTGCTAACTTCCAGTTTCAAATGGAGAAGTAGAACCTCAAAACCGAACAAAATGTGTAAGAAATTAAGAATAAATGGAACTTTCAATTGTATTTATATCAATCCATGATTCCATATTTGGAAAATCCCGCGGGATTTTTAAATGGTATATTAAATATTTGGTGAATCTTGCTTGCTTATACAACGATACGTTGTAATTTTCAAGGCGAAATGTGTCCTCAAATGTAATTATTTGTTAATGTTATTGGTGAAATAGGTCCTCATGAGCAACTATTTATAAATTTTAATTGGCGAAATGGGTCTTCACAAGCAACTGTTTGTAAATTTTAATTGGTGAAATGGGTCTTGGTACAATGTTGTTTTAATAGTATTGGCGAATATGTAGGTGTTTTATTAAATGCTTTCGGGATTCCAAGCGAAAATATTAGTTGGTCCAATTGAACGTGTAGTTTGACAATGGTGAATTTTTTGCTTAAATATGCCTCATAAAAAAACTCATTGGTGAATGGACATGCATTGGACCTATACTTCGTAAAATCTAGGCGATTTGGGGACCCTATTGGGAGTGAGAATTCGCCAATTTTGACTGGGCCGATTCCTAGAATTTTCCAATTGGTGAAGATTCGCTACTAAAGTTTTCCCTGGTCAGAGGCAAGTGTGAAGTATGTATGTTCCTGCTTTTAGAACATAGAAGTTACCATAGATGTTTCCATAGTTAGCAGAGTGAAGACTATGTTGTTGCAGCCAAGAAGGATAAGAGAAATGCTTTGCATTTCTCTACAGTTGATGTTGTGGTCTTGTGGTTTGGAGGATTTTTTCAAATTGTCTATCTATTTTCTCATTTCAATTTTTAGGTGTTGAGGTGTATTGCAAGTCGGGTTCTCAATGTTCTATCTCAAGACTATGTTTTCTAGTTTTGCAAGTGATGTTGGATTTAATATTTATTTTCTTACACCAGCTTAATGTTGCATGAAGTTGTAGGAGGGCATGGAAATATTTTTGAATATCATTTGATGCTTGTAATGTGATCCCCATGATGTTGTTTGGTATCTTCGGTACCACCTGCGGCCTGGAGTTAATATTTGGAGGGGTAAGTGTTTGCTAGGCCGACTTGGTATTTTGAGTTGGTTGCGCCAACGTGAGATTGTGTGCAAAGGTAAAATAGGTCTTGCTTATCTCCTGGCTTGGATTGCATCTGATTCCCTCTTCCAATGGATGTTTTGGATCCAACTCATTATGTTGTTGCACATTTCATGTCATACATTTCATTTTGGACGACAAGGAGAAAACGTTTTGAAGCTTGTGAAGGATATAAATGGAAGATCAAGTGTGTTACCAAGATGTGAGGAAGTGTGTTTAGAGTGTTCAATGTATGATTAGTGTAATATGTTGAAAGCAATACGTTAAAAGTAGAAGAATGTGTGTGAATGTGCGAAGAAGTGTATGAGTGAGTGTTGAAGGTAGTGAGCCAAAGGAAGATGTGTATGAGTGAGTGTTGAAGGCAGTGAGCCGAAGGAAAAAGTGTATGAGTAAGTGCTGGAGGTAGTGAGCCAAAGGAAAAAGTGACTGAGTGTGTGTTAGAGGCAGTAAGCCAAAGGCGGAAAAGGTTATTAAGTAGAGTGCTAGAAGTAGTGAGCTAAAGGTAGAAAAGTGTTACGGTGGTGGTTGATCACATAAATTCATCAAGTGTTGTATGCTGAGGTTATATCCTCTTTCTGTAAGTGTTTCAATTTGTAGGGAGTTGTAAACTTCCTTTGGTTGAAGCCATAAAACTTGTTGTAAATCTTTTTTTTCATTTGTGAGGTTAGATTTGGATAGTAGCTCTAAGCAACTTTCTCACCATGGTTTTTCCCATCTAGGGTTTTCCACGTATATCTGGTGTTATGGTTGTATGCTTGTGCCTTTGAATTTCATTTGGTATTGCATTTGTTTAAGGTAGTAAAGAAGTTGGGTTTGATAGAGTTGAATTGAATAAAATTTTGGGATATATTGATTCACCCCCCCCACCTCTTAGTATAGTATTGTGTTCTAACATTTTGTTGATTGGTCAATTTGTGAGCTTTCATAGTTATGCATTGGTCTATGATCTAAAGATTATTTATGGGATCTTGTTATACCTACAAGGGGCATATGCCCTTTAATAAGATTCATTGGCACCAAATTTCATGATATCATACCTAGGTACTTGACTCAGTTTCATGCAAAAAAAATAGCTTTCTATCCTAAAATGGTATGCTAGTCATGCCTCGAACTTT
Organism: Sequoia sempervirens; assembly: GCA_007258455.2. Classification (NCBI taxonomy): domain Eukaryota; kingdom Viridiplantae; phylum Streptophyta; class Pinopsida; order Cupressales; family Cupressaceae; genus Sequoia; species Sequoia sempervirens. The sequence goes on from VDFB02321868.1 coordinate 7,137, forward strand.
TGAATAGCTCAAACTTAGAGGTTGAATTTTACATTTTTGGTGACTGATCAAGTATATATGATTCATAATCACCCTTTAGTTAAAATTTGGTGTCTCTTGAGTAATAATTGAGTCCATAGAAACAATTCTAATAAGAGTAATAATTGAATCCACAAAAACAATTCTAATAAAGATCTAAAATCAAATAATTTAGAGGTCATCACTATTTGTGAATGATTTTGACTTAAAATTTAAAATACAAATTTGAAAGGATAGACAAAGATGGGATAGGAAACATGTATTTTATATTTAACTTTCCAATGGTAATGCCCAATACAATGGGCCTAGTAAAGCAAGATTGAAAAGAAGTTTTTTAATTTATTGTGAATTTAATGGTGGGTCCCAAGTATTTAATAGTAGCGAATAAAAAATAATTCTATGTGAATGGATGGAATTGAAACTTTGCAAAGAAAATATTAGTTTCATTTAAAAAGTGTTATCACAAGACCATTCTTTAATTATATGTCCCCTAAAGGCCATGTGTGATGGCTATTCAAAACTTAAATTTGATTTTATTTATTTATTTATATATCTTATTGTACGATGCAACAACTTGATAAGAATTAAATCACAAAGTGATTTTCTCCAATTCAATGAATTTTGGGTAATAAATTTTATTTGATTATGCATTCAATATTTTTAACATTTGATTGGGAAATACTTTCCAAAAAAAAGTACATAGGGTTATGGGTGTAGAAAATAAAATAAAGATTTAGTGTCAGTGCAGTATTTATTCTTTGGCATAATTGATATGTAATGTTTTGATTAAAGGAAAATAATTAATGAAAGAGTGAATTTTATAAACCATATATACTTTTAAAATAAAATGAAAATATTTTATAGAAAAATATGTAGAAATTTGTAAAGAGTAAAATGAAATATATTTTATAGAAGAGTAAAACAAAGATAATTTGAGGGGAATATTAAATTGGTTAAGTAAAATATGATTTTTATAGGATGATTGAAGTGATGAGTTGAAATAATTTTATAGAGGAGATTATTTTGTTGGAAGGTAATTTTTCTTCACCAAAGAGGCATACAAACATTTTTCTCATAAATTTAATGTTAAAGAAGATTTTATTGCTACGGGCAATTTTTTTAAGTAACTGTTGTCAATAAATTTGCACCCTGCTGAATGTGATATTCAACAATCTACTAAAACATGGAAACCTTCTTCAGATGTGGGTGATCTGAACGAAGAAGGAATCTCCCGAGTGAGTTGGTTCTCCGAATGATGAATTCTATTCTAAACTAAATTTTGAGGAAAGGGATAAAAGATAACTTGAAAATAAAGTCTATGACTAACAGATGATTCACAAAACCTATGAAAATTTAGACTTAACCACTCATAACAGCTTCTGTATTACAGTAATTCTCACAATCTCATTGGCACATATCCCATCAGTGATTTGCATGAAGATTTGGAAAACAAATACAACATACAACCTGAAACATGTAATTCTGAATCACAACCTATAACACCAAGACATAAAAGGATTCTGATTTGAAAACACAAATACATCAGATTGCCATTACAAAATCTGAGACAAAAGATAAGAAGGAGAAATCTGTTGTTCTATTAAAACTGAAGAGTCTTTGCCTGAATCTAAAACTGAGTACCAAAAGGTTTACAAGCTCAAAAATGTGTATGAGCAAGAAACTCTTATCTGAACTACTGAGAGAGGAGAGCTAAAAGAATAAGTCTATCAAAACATAGCTCTCAAGAAACCCTAATCCGAGCTCAGAAAAAGCTCAAGGAAAAAATACTTCAAACTGTCTTAAAAATTGCCTAAAAGCAGAAAAAAGAACAATGCTTTTGCCCCAGAATCACACCTTTGTAAAGCCTCTAAAAATAGGCTAATCTTGCTTTAAAAGCTCAAAACACCTAAGCTCTCAAGATGGGGTCTAAAATCCGACAAAGAGGAAAATTTCAGCAAAGAATGCACTTTAAAAGAGCAAGAAATCATAAAAGCAATTTATAGAATATAAGCTTTATGATTTTTAGCACCTAAGATCTGATTTGGCCTGAATTCTATCTATTTTTTGCAATTAAAATTTGAATCTTTTCAAAAGAAAAACCATATTGCTCCATTACAACATTTTGATTTTCTCAAAAATCATAAAAAACAAAACACATCACTATCTCTTCTCTTCAAAACTCACATTGATTTCTCTAAAATCAACTAAATAAAAACCCTAAATGGATCATTGACACTTCAAGAATAAAAAACCTAAGTGACAAAAGAATAATCACTTTTATATCACAAATCACCCCTTATGCATATCATACCTTCAACCTTTCTCTTAAAGCAATTAATTATAAGGCACAAACCCACATTTCACTAAGGCATAAGGAAAAGTCCTAAAGACCTAACCTAACCTAAGCACATGAAATAAGTCTTAAAAGACTTAACATATCGGCCAACTTAGGAAATTCGACCCTTCTTCAAATATCAACATTTAGGCTTTTGATAAATCATAATGCAAAGGATTATAAATTTCGGCCACCATTTGCAATTCAACATGTGCTTAAACCGAACATTCTAGATGATGATGATGTCGCTCGAATTAGGGCATGAGAAAAGAATGCCCAACCCTAAAATCATTTTATTTGCACTCGTGAATTTGATAGAAAGAAGCTTTGACTGGAAGAAAAGCGCCGCCATGATGGTTGAATCTGTATCTTGCATGCTCGGGAAACTTTAGTGGGTAAGCTTTGCTTTGTCTGTATCTAAACTTTTCACTTCATTTTTGAAAAAAGATAGGCCATTAAGGTTGCAGACTGTCATGCTTCTCCTCTGACTTCTCTTTGCACCTGCCTTACCTTGGCCGATATAAGCTCGAGCTCGACTTTTGTCAGTCTACTCCACAAGAGCTCGCCTTGTGTTATTATTTTCTTCTATTGTACAGGGGTAAGCTTCCCGTCATAGCTCCATGGCTTCTATAGCTCCATATTTTAATCTTCTGGCCTTGAGGCCGTGGCTATATACAACCTCTAATGCATTTTCCTTGAATTTTCTGTGTTTGCATCTATCATTGTGGTGTTCCATTCACACCATGAGAGCTCGACTGTTCTTTAAGAGCTAGAAATCTTGGTTTATGAACACCCCTGGCCACGGCTAGAGTGCTTAACTTTTAGCCTCGAACTGGTAATCTCCTTTGCTAAACATCTGTTCTTTGAAGAATTAAAAAATTTCTTCTTTACTTAGGAACCTCTGGCCATTTTGAGGCCGCACCAAATGTGAATTGAATAAAGCATTTCTTTGAGTTTTTGGGCTCGACCCAGAACATAAAACTCTTCTTTATGTATATTTGAGGATATATCTGCTTGTGGGTATTATGGAAATTTGAATAAAACTGTCTTTTCTCCCTTTTGTTGCTTGATTCATCACAAAAATTGCATTCTTTTACATTCTACTGCTACTTTTATGTAAAAACCCATATGGGTTACCTCCATTTGCCCTTTCTGTATTTTAAATGTAACCGTGAAAATGGGTATTTGGAGATTCAAAACTGCAAAAATATTTGTATGATTTTGTTCATATGGGCACGACCCAAAACAACCAGTACCTATTAATTCACACAAAGATTGTTACGGTCGGGTTGATGCGTCGCCGATGTCGTGCAAAACCAGCGTAGTTCATTCCGGTATCGCTCGGTCGACAAAATTTCTCCATCGCAAATCACCGTATTCTTCAATATCATATCTTCCATTTCAAATTTTCTTACCTCCGGCGCCCGATTGCGGCGGTTTGTTTCGTATGAGAAGGGACGCTCTTGTGCGCCCACTTTATTTATACGCTAGCATGTTTTGTGCCTTGATTGTGTTGACTCCTCAATTCTAGCATATCAACCTTTTCCTTTTACTCTTGGACTTCATAGAGATTTAGACTGAAACTTGCAACACCACGAACCACCTCTATTTACCAACTCTTATGCATACTTAAAGCCTCAAAAGCATCATTCTAGAATGGAGCTATGACAAAAACTTCTTTGTCATTTTGGGACAAACACCTTTAGATTGAAACATTATAATACTGTACACATCTAATTTTAAAAGATTCCTCTTGTGACTATTTATACTTTAGGCATCGTTGGCATGCCATGTTGAACTCTCATGCTTCCATAGTATGATTTTGACAATTTTGTTCATGTGTACCTTACTTGACTCTTGTAACTCATTGAAAACAATTTGAATGAACATCATACTTGATTGCTATCCTCCACTAAACTCTGATACATGATCCAGTTTGAAGCTCCATCCCATCCAAAATGAACCGGTTGTCCTTACTGTAGCTTTTCACTAAATAGTTTTCCATACTCAGATACTATATCATCTAAATATTGACACACAAAAAACCTCTCTTCTGAATTTCTCAGCTTTTACCATATAGCAACATTGCTATTGCTTTCTGTATTTGCACTTTGTAGAGATTTAACTTGACATTGCAGTACCACGAACCACCTGGCAATTTTTAAAGCTGTATTTTCTTGGCGGTCAACTAGAACTAGTTACCATTTGTCATTTGAATACACTGCATTGCCAGTCAAGCTAAAATTAATAGTTTATTAATCACTTGAGTGTCTGATTCATATTTAGTACTCAGTTGTAACATGGTACTCTTCATGCATTTTTATGTTTTTCTTAACAAACAGTCTTGAAAATATGCTCTCCGATGTAAATGTACTCAGTTGAATTCATTTAGTGAACTAAAATCATTGTTCACCTGTGGCCTTCAGAATGTATAACTTGATCGTTATGAATGTACAGTTGGTTTAGTTGCTTGATGAATAACTCTGTTTTTACTCTTTCCGTTGTATTTCACTTCTCTTGATGAACATGATAATGTATCTTAAAATTGACCCATTAATGAATAGGGCAGCATGCCGAGCTCTACCCTCGTGGGAGCCCATTTTCCTCCACATTCTTGGTCTTCGAATAATGTTCAGCTTCACGATTTTACCTATACCTGCACAAGGAAACAAACATTGTTAGCATAAAAATAGAACATGTTGATCATGATGCTATTATTTCTCCTTCAGCTTATTTCTTTCGTACTGCACTTGATTGATTGTTTCAATGCATGGTTAATAGTAGGCTGCACTATTGTGGGTGCCTTATATAGGTTACATCATAATCAGAGCCACTGACACCCCCTCTTTTCTCTTACAGGTTGACGGAGCACAAGAAGACAACGATGCACCATCCAACATCAATCGTCGATAATCAGGCAATGATGATTATGTCCTCACTTATATGTTTTATTTTCTGCATCTGTAGTAGTGCAATGTGCTATTAGAAATGTATTGTAACAGTTACATCCACGGCTTGTGTGGATCTTTGATTTCAATTCTTTTCTTTTCGTTTGAAAAGAAAAATGCATTTAAATGCAATGTTGTAATATCATTCTGATTGTTGAAATCAAAAGAAGCCTTGTAAATATGAGTCCTTTTATATGAAATAAATGAAGGCATTTCAAATGTTATTTTGCTCATTTGTTCAATTCTATATTTTCGAAACATCTGAATGGCACTCTGAAACTCTATTTCCTCTTTTAAATGTATAACTGTTGCTCAATGCATAATGATAAAAATGTGAAACAACATTTGAAATTAAGTGCAATTCCACCTTATGATAAATAACATTCAGTCGGCTTCACCAATTGAGCTGAGGCAAAAATTTGGTAATAGTAACAATGAAGGACAAATTTATTTGTTGGAATAGAGAAATTAGGGTAGATTAAATTTTTATTTTGTAGATTTGAGATTATGAACATAAATTTTCATTTGACATGTTATGTATGCTAATGTACAGCTACAAATCAATGACCCAAAATTGCCCAGGTGTCTACATTGTGTTAAATATAGGTATTTCTATTGTTATAAGTTTTATTTTCTAGGTTTTTTGGAGGTTGGTCTTTGTTAGTTCTCAACCAAGTACTTGAGGCTCTAGGCGAATTTGGAATTAATCTATAATGATAGATTTGTATTTCTTTTGTGCAAGGAATCCATTACAAAGTTTGGGTGGGCTATAACATATGCTTTCTATAGAAAAACTATTGTATTCATAAATGTTTTCTTCTCTTAGAAAACTAATGTAAGAATTCTATTCTTTTGATGTAATTTGTCTCCACTTTATTTTGAGTATTTTAATAAATCTTGAAAATTCCTAAGTGCACATTTGCTACATCTATAATAGAGTTTACTTAGTTTGCATTCAAGGACTGTTATAAAATTTTCAACCAGTAATATCCCAATAGAAAATGCAATATAATTTTTTGTAAATTTCTAATATGATATATATTGTACTTGAATGCATAAATGAGAATAAATTTTATCATTAAGGGTATAGGGGAAGTTAAGAATCCAATCTTTGCAAGATAGAGTAAAGTACACTAGGTCCATATAAAACTATGAAATGCTTTTATGGTACTCTTAACTTACTTTAAAAAAAATGATATAGTCTTAGGAACCAATCTTTGTCAACTATAGGTTATCTTAGACTTTAAAAATCATTCATTATATTCTATTAAAGTACTTTTTAATTATTTTTCACTAATATGTGTGCATCTAGCAATATAAAATCTATGATTTCTTTTGCGAACATAGAAGTTTATTAATAATTAATAGATGGTTATGCATATTGTATTTTCTAGGTTAGTGCTAAAATCAAGAGTCATGAAGGTTGTACATGTAGGGACTATTAACTAGATTAATCATTTGATGTTACATCATTTAATATTTTTTTAATACATCTTGTTCAGAGATTTGTGGCCTATAGGTCCAGTAAATTAGTATGAAGACATAGAGTGATAGCCTATCTTGGAGTTCCTTTATACATATGGTTTAGTTAAGTTGTGTGGCCATTTAATTTTCATTCATTTCATAAAGGTCTAGGAACATCCTCTTGAGCTTTACAAGGCTCGAAGTGTAAAATATCCATCCCACTCTTGTTGAATTGATTATTTTCTTTTCCTCAATTTATTCAGAGGTTTGTCTCTTTTCTTAGATTGAATCAATCCCTAGGTTTGGATACCATGGATTACCAATTAGAGTTGAGGGTTGCAAGAATAATCACCAACACATCACAACCTATAATAACCTAAAGGAAGCAACCATTGAAAATATCATGTTCCGAAATTTCCTTGGAACCTAAAATTGTCTTAATGATGTTTCACGTGATAGAAAAAGACAAAGGTTATAACCTATTATTGAGAAGATCCTATATCCACAAGAAGAAGGTAATCTATTCCACTATTTTTTAAGAGATTTGATTCCTTCATATAGGAAAAATATATGTTGTTAAGGGAGACCTAGAGTCATTCAACATGCTTAAGATAGACATGACTAAAAACAAGATCAGTATACCATTGTGATGCTAAAACCCAGACCATAGACCATACAAGTAAAGAAAAATGGGGGCTATTCAAAACCCATCAAAGAACAAGGGACTAGGACATTCGAAAAAGTAGAAATTTTTAAACAAAATAAAATTGTCTCAATTTGGACCATGAAAAAAATAGTTGTGTTATTAGAGAATGATGGACCCTTCTAATTCCCCTTCGAAGAGATGAACTAGATTTTTATATTGACAATATCTTCAAATATAAATGTATTCATAGATATAAGAAATGCAAACAAGTAAACCCACAGCAACTTACCTCAAAATGAAACATGACCACACAACTACATCTATGAAATTTGGGTGAGCCTTGAGCAAAATCAAGTCCCAATGAGCATATTAATATAGTCAATAGTGTCAAGGGTTGAACATGATATTATCATTGATGGCCGAGGGTATTTAGTTTGGATTAAGAAACATTTTTCTAACCAAGAGCAAAACTATCCCAATCCTACAAATGCATAAAAGTCCCATCTATCAACATAACTAGATGAAGGTTTCTAGCCATCCAACACACCCACAAATCCCATAGAAATATGGTTTACCCTACAAAGGAAACCCTAGGGACACACCTAAAATAAAATATTGCACTTTGACACTCCGTGGTCCAATCCCCACAGGAATCCTAAAGTGTAACTATACCTATACCAACTATTTTGACAATGAGTCTACAAAGAACACTAAGGCTCCCTAAAGGACCCTAATGAAGGATATTATTCTAAAAAAACCTTCACCTACTACTTGTAATAAACACTTGTAAAATAACTATGAATTATGGGAAGTTCCCTTAGTCTAGGTCAAAACAATCAATAACTTTTTTAATAAAATGAAACAAGTGTGGGAGAATTTCAACCAAATACCATGACAGGGATAGCTATTGGGATAGTAAAACCAATAGTTTTGGAGCTTGTAATAAGTATTAAACTTAGTCAATGAAATTACACTATTATAGAAATAAAAATATGAACAAAGGCAAAGGTCCCTATATAGTAAAGGAAGATGTCAGCAACAAAGCCTCCCTTTTATGCACAATGGAAGTGTTGGTAGATGGTCAACGCTCCCTTTAGGATTTGCGAAATGGACTAACTGCCTCTCGTGGATCTGTTAACTCTGGCAGTTGTATCAGGCATTAATAGGTTGATCTTTTGGTGCAACGGAAATTGTGGGCCAACAATTGGTATCAGAGCCAAAGGTGTCGAGTTCGAATCCCCCCAAGTAACGTTGAGGCGAAGTTTGTTGGTAGATGGTCAACGCTCCCTTCGGGATTCGCGACATGGATTAACCACCTCCCGTGGATCCGTTAACTCTGGCAGTTGTATCAGGAATTAACAGGTCGATCTTTTGGTGCAATGACAATTGTGGGCCAACAGGAAGGTGTATAGATTTAGAAATTAAAACATGCATTACATTCATTCATCCCATCCTATAATATGTTATTGGTTTTCTCTTTTCTTATTTTTATCTTAATAGGAGTCTTGAGTTTCTAGTCATAGACTTCTACAATTATTTTTGGTACCCCTTACACTTCTAACAAGTTAAATGAATCCACTTAAAGATTTAAATTGATCCTAATCTTATTTTTATTGAGCTTAGCTCAACACATGTCAAGTATTTAAATTTTGTAATACCTTGTTACACCCCAGTTGTGTAGTTCAATTTATTATTACTGCATAGGGTAAATGTGAATGTAATGTGAATTATGGAGATGAATAAATTATGCTCGTGCCATGTTATCAATGTGAATGTTATTTCATTTGATGTTATTTCATGGGGAAATATTGCATATATGTGAATAGATGGTTATTGAATTATTATTCTAACTTTGTAAATGTTTATATATACTGCATATGTTGTGAATAGCTGACTGTCGTAGGCATTTGTTAATGGCTATAGGTAAATGTTCATTTCTCCAGGGGGAGGGGAAGTATCACTTGAGAGAATATCTTGGTCGAATAACCCGTAACATAAACTATCTGAGCAAACACACACCACAGTAGTTTGGTTGAGTCTAGAAATAGAAGTGGGAAGTTGATAAGTCATCCCTAGTTTTAAATATATGCATTAGTAAAGGTCTTATTTAGTATCGAGTGCATTATTGGGTGATGTTTATCTATTTGAGCTCTTGAGACCTTCCTTAACCTATTGTGTTTGTTTGTGTGGTTGAATGAGTGTTTGGATATATGCATACATGCAAATATATGCATATTTCGGCATACACGTATGATGGATATAATGGGATGTCCAAACGAGTATGACGACATATGTATAGACATGCATATATGTATATAAATAATGATGTTAAGTGTCTTTGAGCTTTATGAATGGTTACCTTTATGTCGTTTCATATGAACATAAAATGTAGCGTGTATATGGGCATATATGTACATATACATGGACCCGTGTATGAGAGCATTAGAAAATGCACATGTATGTAACTAGAAATACTCATAGAAGTACATACATGAGGAAACAACTATATGTATATATATCTATGTTTGTTTGTGTGAATATAGTTACTAGGTCATAATCATTTGAAAATTGAATTGATCATTTGATTATCATGTTGCTATATAATAAGTATGTATTTAAATATATGTACGAATTCACACATAAGCATAAAAGCTTAATAGAGGAGTGTATATATATGTATATATTTATATATTACTATTGGGCGTGATGTTAACTTGTTCGTAATCATTTGAATATTGAATGAATACATACTCGACATGGTGAGTATATATATGTGTGTTGTGTTTAAGTTAATGAAATAGGATAAACAATACAAATATATATTCGATATATAAATCGATCAACGGAACATAGTTACTATGTATTTTGTATATATATATATACATAATATATGTAAGTGTATTTACGAGTTCATACACATGAATATTGTTTATAAGGATTATAATACAATTATATGCATTCGGGTGTCGAATCATGTGTTTTGTTAACATATGAGTCATATATATATATACACACACACACTCTTTTGATAGACTCTATTTGCATATATACATACGTTGCTATTATAAATAACATTAACTATACCTTTGAACACATAATTACCTAAATGTATAAGGCTGATTTTTCTAAATGGGTATAGGCCGATTATAGATATAACTTATACTAGCATTTATTATTAAAATTGATTCTGACCTCCCTCCAATTTCTGCATTTCAATTAATCATGAAAACCTATGCTTCTAGAGCATTCAAATTTCTTACCTCCAGCATGATTCTGTGGTTGTTCATTATGAAGAGAAGGGACCTCTTAATGCATATTGTTCTCATACTTATGTTTTGTATGCACAACATTGTCTTTGACTCCTCAATTCTAGCACAGCAACCTTTTCCTTTTACTCTTGGACTTCATAGAGATTTAGATTGAAACTTGCAACACCACGAACCACCTCTATTTACCAACTCTTATGCATACTTAAAGCCTCAAAAGCATCATTCTAGAATGGAGCTATGACAACAACTTCTTTGTCATTCTGGGACAAACACCTTTAGATTGAAACATTATAAAACTGTACACATCTGATTTTAAAAGATTCCTCTTGTGATTGTTTATACTTTAGGCATCGTTGGCATGCCATGTTGAACTCTCATGCTTCCATAGTATGATTTTGACAATTTTGTTCATGTGTGCCTTGCTTGACACTTGTAACTCACTGAAAACAATTTGAATGCACATCATACTTGATTGTTGTCCTCCACTAAACTCTTATGCATGATCCGGTTTGAAGCTCCGTCCCATCCAAAATGAACCGGTTGTCCTTACTGTAGCTTTTCACTAAATAGTTTTCCATACTCAGATACTATATCATCTAAATATTGACACATAGAAAACCTCTCTTCTGAATTTCTCAGCTTTTACCATATAGCAACATTGCTATTGCTTTCTGTATTTGCACTTTGTAGAGATTTAACTTGACATTGCAGTACCACGAACCACCTGGCAATTTTTAAAGCTGTATTTGCTTTTCAGTCAACTAGAACTGGTTACCATTTTTCATTTGAATACACTGCATTGCCAGTTAAGCTGAAATTGATAGTTTATTAATCACTTGAGTGTCTGATCCATATTTAGTACTCAGCTGTAACATGGTACTCTTCATGCATTTTTATGTTTTTCTTAACAAACAGTCTTGAAAATCTGCTCTCCGATGTAAATGTACTCAGTTGAATTAATTTAGTGAACTAAACTCACTATTCACCTATGGCCTTCAGAATGTATAACCTGATCGTTATGAATGTACAGTTGGTTTAGTTGCTTGATGAATAACTCTGTTTTTACTCTTTCCGTTGTATTTCACTTCTCTTGATGAACATGATAATGTATCTTAAAATCGGCCCATTAATGAATAGGGTAGCATGCCGAGCTCTATCCTCATGGGAGCCCATTTTCCTCCACATGCTTGGTCTTCGAATAATGTTTAGCTTCATGATTTTACCTATACTTGCACAAGGAAACAAACATTGTTAGCATAAAAATAGAACATGTTGATCATGATGCTATTATTTCTCCTTCAGCTTATTTCTTTCGTACTGCACTTGATTGATTGTTTCAATGCATGGTTAATAGTAGGTTGTACTATTGTGGGTGCCTTATATAGGTTACATCATAATCGTAGCCACTGACACCCCCTCTTTTCTCTTACAGGTCGACGGAGCACAAGAAGACAACGATGCACCATCCAGCATCAATCGTCGATAATCAGGCAATGATGATTATGTCCTCAATTATATGTTTTATTTTCTGCATCTTCAGTAGTGCAATGTGCTATTAGAAATGTATTGTAATAGTTACATCCACGGCTTGTGTGGATATTTGATTTCAATTCTTTTCTTTTCGTTTGAAAAGAAAAATGCATTTAAATGCAATGTTGTAATATCATTCTGATTGTTGAAATCAAAAGAATCCTTGTAAATATGAGTCCTTTTATATGAAATAAATGAAGGCATTTCAAATGCTATTTTTCTGATTTGTTCAATTCTGTATTTCCGGACATCTGAATGGCACTCTAAAACTCTATTTCCTCTTTTAAATGTATAACTGTTGCTAAATGCATAATGATAAAAATGTGAAACAACATTTGAAATTAAGTGCAATTCCACCTTATGATAAATAACATTCAGCGGGCTTCACCAATTGAGCCGAGGCAAAAATTTGGTAACATTTTGGCGATTTCTGCTATATGCTTGCTTGCTAAGCATAGATCAGTGGCCTTTAAACAATTCATTGGGCACAGAGTCAATTTTTCCCCTTTCTTGAAACTCAGAAACTTGAATAGCAACACTCCAAATAGCAGCAAGAAAACAAAACAAAACCGAAAGCAAACTAACAGAACCTGATGGCCAACTGAACAATGCGCAGCAGTGCTTAGGGAAAGAAAAACTAATGAAAATAAATGTGCGAAACACACTTATTTGCAACTACTCTACTAAATAGCGAGGTAACTTATCTCAAAGGAAATGCTTGAGGTGGATCCCATTAACTGGGATAGATAGCACCTCGCAAGTCATCTTTGAAAGTTGGAATGCATTATGTTCCTTGCATTCCGTGATCACATAAGGCCCATCCCACATTGCATCGAACTTGGAATGTCGTCCAGGTCTACTTTTGAATTTATTCAACTTGAAAACTAAATCTCCAACAATGAAATCATGAGGCCTCGCCCTCTTGTCAAAATTACTCTTCATTTGAGCTTGATGTATCTCCAGCTGTTTGAGAGCTTCTTTTCTGGTTTCTTTGAGCTCAACCAGCTGTGCAAACCTCACTTCAAGAGGTTGTTCATTTAGCAACTCCAGTTCTTTAACATAACTCAATGTTGGTAATTCAATTGAAATAGGCAACTTAGCCTCTCTGCCATAAGTCAAAACAAAAGGTGAACAACCAGTGGCTCTTTTAGGAGTTATTCTATCAGCCCAAAGGGCTAGCTTCAGCTTTTTGTGCCACGTCCTTTGATTATCTTCAACAGTCTTCTTGATTATCAGAATTAGATTCTTATTTGTGGATTCAGCCTGTCCATTGCCCTGCGGATAATAATTTGATGACGTGTTCAAATAGATGTTATTTCTGATAGACCAATCTGAAATCTTCAATCCTATGAAAGCTAAATCATTATTTGAAATGATTGAATCTGGAACACCAAATCTCGATATGAGATCCTGATAGAAATTAAGCACTGAAGTCTCATTTGCTTCCTTTAAAGCAACAACTTCAGTCCACTTTGTAAAATAATCTGTGGCAGTAAGAATCCATTTATGACCCGCAATTGAAGGCGGATTGATAGGGCCAATAAAATCCAAGCCCCACTTGGCAAAGGGTTGTTCTACCTGAATCAGATGCAGGGGCAATGGTGCAAGCCTCTGTTTACCAGCAAATAAAGCACATTTCTCACACTTTCTGACCCATGCAATAGCATCTTTAAATAGATCTGGCCAGTAATAACCAGCTCTCATAATCTTCAGTGCTATTGTTCTTGCAGCAAAGTGACCTCCTGAAGGTCCATAATGAAATTCTACTAGCAGCTTGTCAACTTGATCAGGATTAATGCAATGTAATAAGACACCTTGGAAATCTCTCCTATAAAGAATGCCATCGATAACTGCATAAGAGATGGCTTGTAATCTGTAGTACCTTCTTTTTTCTCTGTCTAAGCCTTCGGGGCACTCACCAATTTGCAAATAATGTATCATCTGCTGCAACCATGTGGTAGGAGGTGCTTGAACATCACTCGGAACATCATTATTTAACATTGTTTCTGTATTTGCAGCCTCTTTTAAGCTATTGTCCTCACTTCCAGCAATCTTTTCGCACAAACCTTTGCCTCTAATGAGCTTGGTTACTTTTATATCAACATCGAACTCCATTACTTTTGTGATCCAACTGACACGCTTATCATTAATATCTTTGTTAAGCAAAAAATCCTTAACAGTTGAATGAGCCACTAATAAATGAACCTTGTTGTTGGACAGCATGTGTCTGAATTTCTTCAAACTTCTTACAACAACAAAGACATGTTCCTCAACAAAAGAGTACTTTACCTCGTAATCGTGCAAAACTTGGCTGAAAAATGCAACAGGCTACTCTAAGCCTTCCTCGTTTTGCTGGCATAACATGGCTGAAATTGTATCTACTCCTCCAAAAGCATATAGAATAAAGTCTTTGTCAAAGTTTAGATTAATGAGAGTAGGAGCGGCTGCGAGCACTTCTTTGATCTGTTCGAAGCTCCTCTTGCCTTCCTTGGTCCAACTGAATGGCATATTCTTCTTTAGCATAGAAGTGAGAGATTACAGCAAGGCTGTGATATTTGGTATGAGCCTCCTCACGAAATTTATTCTCCCAAGAAAGCTTTGCAAGCCTTTCTTGTGAGCTGGTAATGGAAATTCAAGAATTGCATAAACTCTTTCAGGATCAATTGAAATACCTTGCTTTGAGACAATGTGTCCAAGCAGTTTGCCTTCATGTATTGAAAATATACACTTCTTCGGATTGAGAGATACTCCAAACTCTCTGCACCTCTGAAAAATCTATTCCAAATGATCCAAGTGCTCATTAGCATTTCTAGAAAAAATAGTAATATCATCTAAATATACTAGAACAAACTTGTTCATAAGGCCATGAAAGGCCATATCCATAGCACACTGGAAAGTTGCTCCAGCATTTGATAAGCCGAAAGGCATATTCTTATAGGCCATCGTGCCCCACTTGGTTGTAAATGTTGTTTTAAACTGATCTTCTTGCTTAACCAGAATCTGGTTGTAACCTAAGTAACCATCTAACAAAGAAAATCTGTTAGAACCAAAAACTACTTGTAAAATTTCCTCCATGGAAGGGAGCGGGTAATGGTCCTTCAATGATGCTCTATTCAGATCTCGAAAATCGACACAAAGTCTGATTTCTCCACTCTTTTTCCTGACTGGCACTAAATTTGACACCCAAGAGGTGTGTTTAATAGGAAAAATAATACCGCTTTCAACTAACTTATTCAGTTCAGCCTTCATAAGGTGTTCCAACTTGGGATTAAGCGGTCTTTGCTTCTGCCTTACTGGTTTTGCATCGGGCTCAAGCTCGATGGTATGTTGTGCTAATTCGGGGTTAAAACCTCTCAATTCTTTGTATTCCCAAGCAAAAACATCACTATATTTTTGACATAACAGAATAAAGGCTTGTTGTTCATCTGGATTACATACCTTCCCAACTTAAGAAGTTTTCCTTTGAAGATCTCGATGGCTGCATAATGTTCCTCTTTAACTGTTAAACTGCATTTATCTTTTCGTACTTGATCATCTAAGTTAAACACAGATTCCAATGTCACCAAACCTTTTGGTAGCTTATTGGTCTTTAATTACACAATTTGGTCTTCATATTGCTGCTGCCACTTTTGTTGATTTCCATCTGTGAATTCAGCTTCAGCAATGAGAAAATTCATAATTTGTTCATCGCTATCAAAACCCTGCCAGCTCACGTTATTGTCAGTCACAGAAGGTCTGACCACTATTTTCACGTATTGACATGCTTCTACCTTATGAATTTCCTTGGGAATATCAAACTGGGCTCCAATGGCAGCGATCCTGTCAGCATGCTTATTTTGATTCTAAGGAATCACCATGATGTTAAAAGCATTAAAATCTTCCATTAAATCCCATACACGATGCTTGTATTTTTTATGCAAATCATTCTTAGCAGCATTTAGATTTCTGACCTGATTAACAATCAATTCAGAATCACCATAAGCTTGTAAGAATTTAATACCTCATTTACGGGCCCACTCAAGGCCATGCACCAACGCTTCGTACTCAGTTGTATTATTTGAACAGCTAAAAGAAAATCTGCAAGTTGAAAAATACTTATCTCCTTCGGGTGATATCAACATAGTTCCCCCCTGGCACCAACATTGCTTCTCGAACCATCAAAATAAAGCTTCCAAAGCTCATTATCTCTTCCTGCAGATGGTTCATCCTCTTTGCAAAGATTAGGCATGTCGCAATCAGACTCTCGAATCATATAGACTCCTAATCCTACCTTATATGTGTTCTGAAACAGATCAAGCTCATGATCTTCGGCTGCCCATTCATCGAGACTGATGTAGTCTTCCTGGGTGCTACAGTCCGAGGTCATGGTTTGATCCTCCATTACAGAGGTGGTGTAGAGATTAGCGTTTATAGGGTTTGGGGAGTATGGCTCGATATGGTCTTTGGTGAGAGGCTCAGACTTAATGGTCACTTTCGTACCATACCTTGTTCTAAAAAATAGATGAGACCAATCAAAAGACAAAAACCCACCCAACTTGGTTGTAAAATCTCTTGATAGACAAATGGCGAAGTGCAGCGGTAAGTCTATGACATGAATATCTTGATGAATAGCAAAACTTGGGGATGCGTGCAAGGTAAGGGATAAATTTTTGATAATACCAGTAGTCTTAACAGCAGACCCATCTAATTGCACTATGCCTTTGTGAGGATTAGGCTCATAAACAAGGCCTAATTTGTCAGCCAAACTCTTTGGCATGACTGAACTACTAGGACCAGAATCAACCATACAGTTATGCATAATTTTATCACCTATGATTAGACTTAAGTAAAACGGAGGGGGCTTTACCTCTTTTGCTTTATGCCCACCTTTCTCCTCCATGTCATTAGCCATCACGATCTTTGCAAACCCTTGATTAGCGTTGTCAGAAATAGATAACTCATCCAAAGCATTCTGCAACAAACTTTTCTACCCTGGGAGCTGTAAAGTGTCTAAAATCGACATGTTGACAGTAGTTTTCTTGAGATGCTCGATAATATTGAATGATGAAGAGTTTACCTTCTATTGTTTTTTTATGACAGCAGCTTCATTTTGCCTCTGCAAAGGTTGAGAATTCATTTTTAGTTGCTCTTTGTTGGGTATCTCCTGCCCTCTTTGTAGAATTTGCATTCTAGGCTACGTGGCAGCGTTAACATCTGATGAAATAGGCTGCTTACTAATTGCAGGCTGCTGCTGTGAATTTCTAGCTTGCTATCTTGATTCCATAGCTCATTTTTTAGATCTGGTATTAGCTGAAATAGGAGAATTTTGCTGGTCTTGGCCATTCATGCCATAGAATTCAGAGCTCTGCCAATTCGGAAAGGCGACCTCTAAATTATCTTGTTGTTCTTGATTCTGATCTACAACATGTTCTGAAGCAACATATATATTCTGCACCATTAAAGCCTGATTTCTCACTCCATTGGTGCACGTCGATTGGTTGTGGGGTTGATTGCATGGATAACACCAATCGCAATCTTGGGAAACATTATTTTTCGGCACAAGTTCCTTTGACGAATTGGCTGCGTTCGGGTTGTATGGCTAGAATGGCCGAGGGTTGAAATTTCTCCATTGGGCTTGATAGTCATTTTGGAAAGCGGGTCTATTTTGCTAGTTTTGTTGATAAGGCACTTGATAAGGCTTGTGTTCTTGAGCAACCTGCTTTTTAATATTCACAAGATCGTTCCCAAAAGTCTTCAATATGCTTTTAAGCTCTTTCATTTCTGGATTTGGGGTTGTAGCAGTAACCTCTTGGGCTGTACTATGATATCCTATCGCTGGAACAGGCGGGACAACAACCAAAGGAGGTATAGCAGTAGGAATAGGTGGTTGTATTTCTGGAAATAAAGGCATAGGGGGTCTAGGAGCTATGTCTCTAGCTTGAATGAGGCAATTTACGGCGTTAATGGCAATATTATAAGCGTTAGGAAGCGTTAGACCACCCATAGACTGAGTCATAACAACAATCTTACTGTTTAAAGCTTTTAAATAAAATAGAAATGCATGTGCTGGTAAGGGTTTTACCGCTGCAGGAATCCTATCCCAAGTCCTTTGAAATCTGTAATTGAAATCCGCCAAGTGTTCGTGCGGCGCCCTTTGAATGGTGCTCCACTACTCTAATAAAGATAAATTGTCATATTTATCAGCAAAATGTTGGTATAGGCCATTACCTAACGCATCCCATGTCACGATAGAATTTGTTGCGAGGCCTCTGAACCACTGTAACGCTTTTCGCTTAAGTGACACAGCTAACAGTCTTAGACCGACATTCTCCAGCATGATATTATGCACCGAGCATAGCATGGCCACGTCACAAATATGCTCGACTGGTGTAGTGTAATCCTCTCCAGTGAAATACAGCAGACCTCTAAGGGTTGTTGTTGGAATATCATCGTGCTGAAGTATGTTTAATGGGGTTCCTCCATTGAAAGGTGCGAATGGGTGCTGCCTTGGTGGTGCTGCCATCGGGGGTATTTGTGAGATCGAAACTGGTGCACTAGGTGACAGAACTAGAGCACCAAGAGCAGAAGGTGTTGACTTCAATCTTGCAGGGGTTTCAAAA
>VDFB02321869.1:0-47310 GCA_007258455.2 Sequoia sempervirens
AAAGATGTTAATCATGCTTTGGAATGAATTCTTGAGATATGTCCTCTAACTCATAAGGCAATGTAGAGACATTTTCAATATGATCATAGGTCAATGAATCGTGCATTATGTCAATGGGATCAAATAGTCCTAGCACTCCTTGAAAGAGATCACTAAAAAGTGGCTCTTGATGTATGGTGAGTTGATCATCGGATGGGGTGAAAACATCTTCAAGGTGCTAATTGATGGGGAGATCTTGATCATTGTTTTCAAGAATTGTGGTTGAGATATTTCCAATGTCTTCAACCATAGGGTCAAATGATGTTGACATTTCTTAGATTGGATCATTGTTGGTTGGTGGAATTTGATCATGATTGAAAAGTGACTCTTGACATACATTGATTTGATCATTTGACGAAGTAGGCACAACTTCAAGGTGCTCAGTGATGGATTGATCTTGATCCTTGTTCTCAATAGTTGTCCCTTTTTGTGTTTGTGCTTGTGCTTGTTGGGTAGCTTGAGATGCTTTGACAACTTGAGAGGCTTGTTGCACTTGTGTTGCTTATTGTGTGGCTAGATATTGTTGGATGGCCCTTTGGTAGGCCTCGTGAGCTTTTAGCGCAATGTCATATTGTCTTGCTACATTTGGTTTTGGTGGTAGTGGTGGCAGATTTGGAATTGTGTTGGATGTAGTGATGAGTGGTTGAGATATGCTTGGAGTGATCGTGAGGGTTTGAGATGTGATGGGCATGATAGTGGTGGTTGGAATGATCAAAGTGATAGGGATGGTTGGAATGACCGAGGTGAGAGGCCCTTGGAAGACCATGTTTTGATTTGTTGGGATCAACATTGTTGCTTGATTGAATACCATTTGTTGGCATGATGTCGATGGTATATTTGAAGGATTTGATGTGATGGTTTGATTGGTGTTAGGTGGATTGATTTGGATGGAGTGAATTGTGCTAGGTAAAGGGGGAAGCCCTAAACCAAGGAATGATGTTGATATGGGTAATGGTGGTGGAGATGTCTCTTGGCACAATGACTCAACTACTTTGGTAAGTGTAGCAATTTGATCTCGCCAAATTTGATCTTGATTTCGATCTTGACTCCCTTGATATAGTTGATTTGGCTCCCAAGATGCCTTGTTTGTAAGAGGTAGGCCTAAGGAAAATGAATCTAAGGAAAAAAAGAAAGGAAAGGGTAAGTCCAAAGGACGGTCTAAAACCCTTGGTAAAAGTAAGGTAAAGTGTTGGAATTGTGGAAAACCTGGACATATAAAGAAGGATTGTAAGAGCAAGAAAAAGAGTTTTGATTCTTCTATAGAGGAATCCTTGGATGACGACAATCATGCATTGATCATTTCATGTAAAAATGTTAGTGATGATTCTTTGCTTGATGTTAAAGAGTGATCTTCATGAAGAGGATGGTAGTCATGATGCCATGTGTAGCTCGTACCACGGTTCAATGGGAGATGTTGGTAGTGACGTGGATGCATCATTGGTAAGGTTATCTTCATGTGATTGGGGATATGTTTTTTCTTGGTTTAGAGTGGTTGCTATTATGTCATGGTTTACTCTTGATACGTGTTTAGAGTTTGGCATGGTACTTGTTCTCTCGAGACTAGGATGTTTATGTATGTTATGATGCATGTGATCTCCTTGGAGGAGATGGTTAGATCATGGATGTCATGTTTATGTTCATGATTCATGATTGGAGCTTTGACATTGATCTTGTGTAGTTCTCTTATGTATTGGGTACATTAATCATTTGCTTGATTACTTCATGATAGTGCTATCTTGCATTTGGAGTTTAGCATGGATTGGTTGATTCTGAGGTCTCATGGATACTTAAGGAGAAATAGGTGAGGCTTGAGTTCTCTTATGGTAAGATATATATGTTGGAATGGTTACTTGTAAGAAATTTTTTTTCAATAGTAAAGACTGAGAAGCCTACACCTTGTTGGACGTGAGTTCAACACACTTGGTGGTTTCATATGCCTCTAAAGAGGTAGTTTGGATACAGAGACTTGGGAAATGTATTGGTTTTAATTGCAAGAAAATTAAACTTGAATGTGATAGTTAGAGTGCTATTTCTTTAGCCAAAAATACTATGTATTATGCTCGTACTAAGCATGTTGATGTTTAGTATCACTTTGTGTGAGAAATGGTTGAGAGTGGGAAGGTATTGATTGAGAAAGTTGACACTTTAATCAATGTTGCAGATTATCTTGTGAAACCAGTTCCTACAAATAAGTTCTCTTGGTGCAGGAAGGCCATTGGCCTTGAGTCTTGTACTTGATTTATAACAATGATTCCTTGTTTAGAATAATTGCAATGTATAATGTCAAGTGGGAGAATGTTGGGAATAGGATGCCATTTAATTGCAATCCTAAACATTATTTCATGTATCTCCTAAGTCCTTGGAAAGTGTTCCCCAACACTAGGATTAGAAAGAGATTAAATTCAAATGAAATGAACATGTAAATTGACATTTGTAATTAATTCTAAATGATTGGAATATGTGGGGACGTCCAAGAAAAGCTCCTACAAAATAAGAGCACATGGGGCACCCACATGGAAGGTGGAACTCACCTTGAGTTAAGTTAACTGTTTGGAGAAAGATAACACTTCAATAATGCATGCAAAGATCTAGAAGTTAGGGATTGATGTTTACTTACATGAAGTTCAGTTCAGTTCAATTTAGTTATGGTCCAGTTATCTTCAGCTACATGTACTTAGTTTCAGTTGAATGCTAGTTGATTTCAGCTGACTTGGAATGCACAACTAATGACTTAAGTTGCATGACAGATAACAAGTGATACATTCAATTAAGTGGGGATGATCAATCATGCATGATATTTGCATGAATGGTGGATAGATATGTTTTAGTTAACAGAGATTGACTTGGACCCACCTTGGGCACCCAAATTGGCATCTTGGAGTTAACACTTTTGCATGATAGGATATTTTATAAGGCTAAGTTAAGTGGGCTCATTCTTGGGTGCCAACTTTGAGGAGAAGCTTACAAGATATCTTTGTAATCAACGTTGAGTTAGGAGTTTAGTTTTAGACGCCCAAATTGATGAAGGACTTGGTTTGACATTGTTTTTCATGGAAGAACTCTACTTGCAAAGAATATGCGTAGACTTTGTGAGATAAGCTTTATGCTTTGTAATTGTAAACTCTTTGGCTCATTATTGTCTATAAATTGCAGCAAGTTGAAAAGAGTTCTATTAGTTTTTATTGCAAGTTCTGAAGAAGATTTGTTGAAGGAAAAAGAGGCCTCTCAAGCAAGGATTGGAATTATTGTAATCTTATTCTGAGATCAAATAATACATTGATTCTTGGTGAAGTTTTTTCCTGAAAGGGTTTCTCCACGATATATGTTGCACGTATCTTCTAATATTTTGTCTAATTCTTCTACAACCTTCTGTCTTCATTCTACAAATGGTAAAATGAATTAATCAGATTAATCACCCACAAAGAATTTGTAACAAAGAATACATATTTAGATCAACAATCATAAAGTTTTACAAAGTATTAAGCTACATAATCACCTCAAATTTCAACAGAATTTTAATGGCATAGTGTTTAACAATGCAATTTACCTTTGAGCTCTTGCCATGTTAAAACGAATGTGGGTTGCGCCATGAATACTTTTATGAGGAATCTTCAGCTTTTTGGAGATAAATTCCATGACACTAGATATCATTGGTCCCCACACCCGAACATACCAAAACCTTTCCCTAATTCATGATCTGACTACTTAATTTTATTTATTGATTTGACATAGACAAGATTCACGATGCGTCTAAACTTCAATCTACCACTTTTATTTTCACCAAATTACCACCTATCGGGCAGTGGAAATCCAAATATATTTCTTCTGCAATTGAAAAGATCGGTCCATTTTTAGGTCTGGGACAGACCTAACAAGCGCGTCTACATCTGTGTCTGAGACAATGAAACATCCGTCGACTCATAGCTAAATTTTTTTTTGAATGGGCGATTAGTTTTTACATTTAAAAGGCTGGAAAAATCATGTCTTTGCTTGGCCTCTTTCAAACTAAACAGGTAAGATATTTCCTGGTTGCTGGCGAGAAAACCATACGAAGGTGGCAACAAGCAGGTAGGATGAAAAGAAGGCTTCTACAGAATTATATTATTAAACTATTTAAGTACTTTCCGACTCTCATCCGATTTCATTCAAATCAACACCGTCATTTGAAGAGTATGTTCAGATTGGATATGTAGACGCCATGCCACCTATTGATTTTGATTTTGTATCATTTTCAAACCACAACGAATGAAAAGGTTTGATTCTATATAATGTCAAATTGAGGTCAAGCATGGGGCATATTTGTAAAATTAATTGCATTTAAGATTTAATCTCACCAAACAAAACAACGGGAAGGATCAGTTTGATCATCAATGAAGGCTTGTTAGAAAATTTGTACCATTGAATGCAAAATTTAGGTTGGGCCCTTTCAAATTGGATCATGGCATAAATTATTTTGTTGATTTTAGAAGGTTTTATGTCATTTAATAAATAATTTATGGTGTACAATGAAGGATCTTGGTGTATCGATGTGATTTTTATATAAGTTTTATTAGGAGATTCAGATAAAAATTAGAATTCAAGCAATAAAGTTTAAGAATGGCATTAGAGTTAAGTAAGATTGTCCTTTATTTCATACATTATTTGGCTTTTCTATTAACAAACTTGAAGGAATGGTTGAACCTAAAAAGTAGGGTGGTATTATCTAGGAAATATATTGTCATGCTTCTCTTGTATGTTGATGAATTTGCTAGGTATGTCTAAGGATTGCAAAAGCATTTATTTGCGAGTATACAAGTTGATTCTAGCAAGACCAAGATCATGATATTTTGCAATAGAAAGAAAAGAATCAACTTGACTTTTATTTTGAAGGAAGTATTCTAGATGAAGTATTCTAAATGAAGTAATGAAGTATTATAGAGGAAGTAATGGAGTATAAAGATCTTGGGATTGACTTCAACAACAAACTTAGTTGGAAAACTTGTAAAAAGAAAGAGTTTTGGGAGAGTGGAGAACACTTTTTCCCTTCAAAATAGATGTAAAGAAACATAGCTATGAGATTGGAAAACTATTCAAAATTTATTTGGGCTATTAGTAATTTTGGTGGTGTTATATGGATGTAAAATATGTGCTAGCAACACTAGAGACACCAAATGGATCTTGTGATATCAAAATGTTTAACCTATTCTAAGCAACTAAAATGCAATGGAAAAACATAAAGAAACACCTCAAGATTAGCCTAAGAAATTTGTAAATGCAAAGAGGAAAAGTGTAAAATGATGCTAAATAGATATACCTCCCTTTTGCAGCTGAAACTCCTTGGTTGGCCCTTGATTTTGATTTGGTTTGTATGCTCCTTGATGGCTCTTGAAATGACTAAATGAAAGATTTACTATATGCTTGAATGTAGATTCAAATGGATGAAATTGATGGCTAGATGAGTGCACAAAATGGTAGCATTTAGTTGCAAAATGACTAAGTGTTAGAAATGTCTTAGAGGATGGGGTATTTATAGAGAAACTTGAATTCTCTAGAGAATTCAATGGTTGGGATCTATCCAACAAGGTCAAGATGAAGGGCTTGAGTGAGTTGAGGACTCACAAGCTCTCACATTTTTGACATGTGGAATGTGAAGTGGATAAAGGTAGGATGATGTGTATGTGATGTGGAAGGGAGGTACATGATATGGATGAAGGACAAGTACCTTCTAAGTACCTTGGGGAGTGAGAAGATTTCCTCAAAAAGCAATTTCTTGTCCCCAAGTGAGAGTGAAAATGACATTTGAATAATTTTGGAATTCCTCAAAAATCTCCATGGGAAAAGAGAAAGTGATTGGAGAAATAAATGTGAATTCACATTCATAGGGGAATCTAATGGATAATAGAGGGTCTCCAAAAAAGGTGGGAATTGGTCACATGTGCATGAGGTGACAAGTCAAATATTCTAGAAGCCTTGGAAGGATAAAATGTGAATTAAAAATTCACATGGGGAGGAGAGAGACCTAGGATGAATAAAAGTGAATTAAAAATTCACATAGGAAAGAGGGTCAATGCCAAGAAAGGCAAATGGAAGGATTGACCAAAAAGTGGTACTAAAAATGGCTAATGACTTTGATTAAGGTTGTGCAAATACTTGATTATGATAATTAATAGAAGATTAAAGACAAGTGGCAAATGTAGGAGGATGTGACATTAATCCTTGATTAAGAGGATGCACACCCTAAATATGAATTAATTAAATTAATCCAAATTAGAGATGGATTATGGAGGATGTGACAAGGAGGAGAGAAAAGAAGAATTTTAAATTGATTTTAATTCAAAAAGATTATAATGACTAAATTAAATAAATTGGTGTATTTATTTAATTTAGAGAGGAGAAAGGTACCAATAAAGTGTTTAATTGTTAAATTAAATACTTTAAGAATCTTATGTGGGAAGTGTAATATTAATTAAATAAATTAATATTGACATAATTGATGAATAAAGAGGTAAATTTGATCATATGGGAGCCGATCAAATTTGGTCTCTGAATACAAATAGAGAGAATCTAAAAATGCATGGTTACAAGCACATTCAAATTAAAAATATCAATCCCTTATAACATTCTTCTCATTGAAACAAGTGTAGTTCCTATTGAAGTTAGTGCTATGGTGTTCCTTTTAAGATATATAAACGAATTAAGAAAATGAAACTCATTGGCCCAATGTTGTCTTTAAAGATGTCCTAAGCAAAAGAAAGAAGTCATGGATGAAGCAAAATTACAAGTGGATGAATAAATGGTGCATTCACTTGAATGCTCGTCTTAATAACAATAAAGAAATAAGGACATTTGTTGTATATTATTTTTACAAGTATGTGAAAAAATACATTAGGGAGAAGGAATAAATATTGCCTTAAAAAATTTAAACCCACTTTGAGCCATCAACGAAAGGCCTATTTAGAAGTCAATATTCATTAGAGATCAAAGATTATCATTGCGCAATTAAGAACTAACTCGCATTGTCTTTGGTGTGAAACAAGTAGATGGAAAAGGTAAGAAGATGTATGAGAAGAAAGATGTGTCTTTTGCACAACTAGGATAGTTGAAACATAAAAACACTTTATTTTGGATTATAAAGCTTACAAATTCACTCAAGTCAAGTACATAAGTGATTTACCAACAACTTTTTTGAAGACTTATTCAACGAGGAAATTCTTGAGAGAATGTGAGAGCTCATTATCAAATTGAACGGTAGAATATCAACACTTCACAAAGCAAAAATAGTAGGTTATGTTATCTCATAGATTGTCTTGGCCTCATGAATGTTAAAAATATTATATATTCTATTCTTGCAACATAGTCTATGAACCATTTGAACTCACTTTGGATTTATTGAGCAATCATTCTACTCTATTGTGTGTGTGTGTGTGTATAATGAATACAATATTTTTTAATATTAATATTCTAAGAAATTATAATTCTTAAATTTTTATAATAAAATATATATTTTTTAAATTATCTTTTCTAAATATGTCAAATTGATATCAATGAATTAATTAAACTAAAATTATTGTCATCTACAATAACATGTTATATAATAATTATCCTTGTCATTTCATTCAATTGTTGAAATGAAATAAAAACTTTTAATAATTCCACAAACCAAATAGTCTATTTATGAGAGTTATTTATTTAAAATTGATTTTTAAATGTTAAATATATCTTGTTTTAAAAAATATACTCTAAATTAATATATATTTTACTATAATTCTTAAAGGTTTGTCTATTTAAATTAGTCTTTCCTGAATTTTAATTATATTTTAAATAGAAAAACCTTTTAAATATAATTATACATTTTTTATTGAGCTCACTTTAGCTCTATTGAGAGATCATTCTTTAGCTCTATTGAGAGATCATTCTACTACATATATATATTGAATACAATATTTTAAAAATATTCTCTAATATTAATATTCTAAGAAATTATAATTCTTATAATTTTTATAATAAAATATATTTTTTATTACTATATT
Organism: Sequoia sempervirens; assembly: GCA_007258455.2. Lineage (NCBI taxonomy): Eukaryota > Viridiplantae > Streptophyta > Pinopsida > Cupressales > Cupressaceae > Sequoia > Sequoia sempervirens. Next base: position 8,049 of record VDFB02321869.1, read on the forward strand.
TTTAATTAATATATTGGTTGAGAAGTTGCAAATTCATAGTTGTGTGTGTTATGCATTGATTATCTACTACTTTGATGAGATTCCTTATCCTTATCTTATGTTGTATCAAAATTTAACATGAATCTGAACTACAATAATGTATCATGCTGACAATGATTTATAGAATAGGACTTGGACGAGTTTGTCAAGTGCCAAGGAATTCAATTTTCACAATCTAAGTCTTATGTTTCCATGTATCCACCTATTACACTTCATTCTCTCCATGACACTGTAAAAGAAGTGAAGGTACTAGGAGGCAGGGAATACAAATGATTTATTATCATGTGTAATCATTCATGTGTTTGTTGACTTGTTAATCTCATGAACTTCAATTTATTTCTTGTAATACTAGATTCATGAACTTAAATCTTTGTACTAGATCATCATTTACATATCACAATTTGAAGTACACTTCAAATTTAGATATTTTATTTTATTTTATTTTCATTTCAACTCTTTATTTTTTATAACATTACGACATAATCGAATTTTCAAATCATTGAAGAGGAATTCTTCATAGAAGAGAAAATATTGGGAGCTAAGTAATTCTACTAAATGATTGTAGATGGATTCTTCATAGAAAAAAAGTATTGAAAATTAAAAGTATAATCACAATATTATGATAATAACTAGTAGCAATTATTATGGAAGTCAATCTTCTGATTAATATGCTAAAATCTATAGTATTTGAGAAAATATTTGATGATTTTAAAAGAAATATGGAAAATAGTATCAACGCACTATATCATTTGGAGTATTAGTATTATAACAATCATGTTTAAACAACACATTCTAAACTTTGACTTGCTTAGGTGGCTCATCTAAAAATTACACTAGCTCTTTAGTAGACCCATCTATTAGTATGATTTCAAGTGACCCATTTTAAAAAGTCAAAATTTAGAGTGTGTTGTTTAAGCCAAACAAATGATATGGGGGAACTTGTTCAAAACCTATCCAACCAATTTTCAAAGTGATGAGATTTGAGATATTTTTTATTTATCAAAGAATTTATAATATGAACCCAAGGATGTATGATCAAAGAATAGAGATTCCTAACAGATATCTCTAACCACCCCAAATTTGATTTCATGTGTGTTTTATACTAGGATTGTAAAACTTTTCAAACCTTGACATTGATTAGTAGACCCATCTATTAGTATGATTTGAATTGACCCATTTAAAAAAGTCAAAATTTAGAGTGTGTTGTTTAAGCCAAACCAACGATATGGGGGAACTTGTTCAAAAGCTATCCAACCAATTTTAAAAGTGATGAGATTTGAGATATTTTTTATTTATCAGAGAATTTATAAGATGAACCCAAGGATGTATGATCAAAGAATAAAGATACCTAACAGATATCTCTAACCACCCCAGATTTGATTTCATGTGTGTTTTATACTAGGATTGTAAAATTTGTCAAACCTTGACATTGTTTTTTCAAAAAGGGTGCATTTAATAAAGGGTACCTGCAAGTACCTACACCTTGTAGGCCTATGAACCCCACCTTGTCATCCGATGAGGTTTTTCATACCCACGATTGACCCTTTTTCATGCTCGACAACCCCTAGAAACTGATAGATTTTTTGAGTTTCCTAGTGGCTAAGAAAAAATTGGCCAACGACCTCTCCAATATTTTTTGGTAGGTACTATATTCTCTAACATCAACACATTTTTTCCAAGAACCAACCATATTTTTTGGCATACAATTTTTTTTCTATCGATTTTTTTCATAGGGGGTCAACTTTTTTTGTCAATAAGGAATATTCTTTGAATATTCTTGCTGACATCATGTAGATATCATCATGTCATCATGCTAATGTCATCATGATGTCAGTCATACAGTTGCTAACATGGCCCCAAGTCCCCTTCTTTGGCCTCCAAGGGGGCTATTTTTTCTTTTGGCCATGATTTGGGCATACGATGTCATTTTTTAACAAATGAGATATCATCGAAAAGTTGGTTCTACCAAATTTCTAGTGATGTGGGTCTTATCACTTGATTTTGCTGCTAGTGAATTCTACAACCTATTGAATTCAAAGGTGTTGTTTTCAGTCTCAAGCTCATAACTTTAGACCTAGTTCTCCATTTTTCGCGATTCCAATTGTATTAGGATGATCTTTTAGAGCTCTTCATAGCCATCCATGCACTTTTTCCATATTTCTCTCCAGGTACATTTTATTTAGCTTTTTTGTGTAAATTCACATTCTAGTGAATTTCTTGGATGTCTTAACTCTTGGAAACTATTTTTTTATTTAGGATGAGTCATTTTTGGCTATTATATATGTATTTCTAGTATTATGTACTATTTGGGCATTGTAGACATCTTTTGTATGCATTTTTCATTATGTAGACTCATTGAGATAAAGTTTCATTTTGGTGTAAATCTTTTTGGGGATTTTGCACATCCTATTGTGCCTTTTGTATTCACACTTAATATAAAGTGCCATGGGGGGTTGATGTTTGCCTTTGGTTTTCTATCACACCTTTTTCAAGTGAGTGTCCCTTCCACGACAATAGTGAATCCTAGTGATTCTTGACTCATGCGTGTGTGCCTTAGTTTGCACACCATTTTATTTGCAAGTTATTTCTCCTACATACACTTCTTGGTTTCACATAGTTTTAGTGTTCCTATCATGGCTCTCCCTTTTCAACGTTATGTGGGCGGGGGGAGTTCTACTATTGGTGTTAATGCTTCTTTGATTTTGTAGTTGGAGTGATCTATGTATCTAGTTCTTGTTCCTATTTACTAGTCAGATAAAACGTACATCAGTGGTTGGTTATTGTTGCATTTTGGTGAGATTGATCATTTACCATATGGACACTCTCACATTCCCATTTTTGGAGGTTCTTCATTTCAACACTATATCTTGAAATCATCTTTTGATAGTAGTCTACACCTTCTTTGTGCTTTAGCGATGTTTTACTTATTCTTCTTATTTGGACATTGTGTTTGGTTGGAGGCTTCTTTGTCCTTCACACCTTGATTTGGAGGTTTTTTAAGTCTTTCATTCACCTTTTTGTCTTTTAGAGAGGAGTTTCATCCCACTGTGTTTTTCTCCTTTTCTCCAATTTTATGAGATCTTTTGTTTGTACATGGGTACTTTACTAGGCCTTGTTTGTTGGGACCCATCATGCATTCTCTTTTTAGGGTTTTTAGCTACTCCCCGATTTCATCTTAAGGGGGGTTGTTAGAGTAATTGTGCATTAGCTAATAATTAATTAATCTTTAATTAATTATTAGTCTAATATATTCTCATGCACTTAAGCTAAACTTAGAAGTCCTTTATTCAATTAACTAAGTGCTCTTCTATGTTAATTGCAGTGAGCTATTATTATATCATTTTGTCTCATTGCATGTGATGTTGACACTTGCCCTAATCTAATCCCTTTACCATTTAGGTTTGCTCCTATATAGCACTCAACCCTCATTGTATTATCACTCTCAGAGATTTACTCTTCTTCTCTCTAAGATTCTCTCTTATGATCTCTCAAACTCTCAACCTTTGAGGACTCTTTTTTTCCTTGAAGATTCTTTAAGTTCTTTTGTAGCTTTTTCTTGTTGCTCAGAATATTGCAATTCTTTATTTGCAAACTCTTGCGTGGAAGGTGTCATTGTCTGTTGTTGATCATGTGGCTTGTGTTTTTCACAATTCTAACAAGCTTGAATGTTTTGTATAAAAGAACAAAGAAATAAAATTGTATTTCAATTAAATTCATGGTTTTGATGGGCTACAAGTGTAAGGATTTTTTTGTTTATTTTTCAATAATGGTAGTGAGATTCTAGTTTTATATTTCAGTGCAATATTCTAATTTGGTACTTTGCTTGGATTTTGCATCATTCATTAAGTTATGGGGGAGTTCATGTGTTAAACTAAATGACAACAAATGGTCTTATTCATCATTGTCTTTCTTTCACTCCTTGTTGGATGCACACATGCTCAAGTGAATTTAGTAACTATTTTTTGAACAGGCGACTATCATTTCTAATCCATGAGAAAGAAGCCTCATAGACTCCTAATTTTAGAGATTTATTCCTTTCATGGATGTTGATCATCAATGTAACAAAAGAAGTGACCTTGGTACTAGCTATTTTAGGTGTGACTCTTTCATAGGAACTCTATTTATCTATATTTAAATTAGTGAAAGTTAATCTCTATGTAAAAAATATCTATTCCAAATTTATATATATGATCATCATGCATGCATATTTAATATGTATGATTAGTTAAAAAATGTCAAAACATCATTTTTTTCAAATAAATGTGAGTTAGTAATATAAACCTTCCCCTAAAGTCTAATCAATTGATGCAGATAGAATATAAATGACTTATTGGACCCACAAATCCCATACCAATTTAATTAGTTCATTGTTCAAAAGGAGGCTTCATTAAATTGTCAATCAGGGAATCATAAAATTAAGATGATGCTGGAACTATATATGTAGTTAAGAATCCTATACTTTCTTAATTGATTGAGTATAGGTAATTGAAAATGAGTAATTTCATCTAAAGTTTCCTAACTTAAAATAATTCCTATTTAAAGAATAGGATAAGTAATTACTAGTTACTCTAAATGGCCTTAGGAATCGCTATAGGTACTTATATTTTCATAGATAGTAAATAGCGACTCTCTATGCTACAACGTGACCTATTTCAACTAATTAATTACTAGCATTAAACATAATGTAAATTAGAAACTTTAATTCAAAAATCATAATATAGAATTCAACGTGATGTAAATTGGAAAAGTTATAATTCAAAAAATATAATTTATAATCTAACTAACCATTTAAGGTAATGTAGGTTATGTAGTACCTCAAGTGGCCCTTTCTTGAGTTGTTGCTATCCATAATGTTTCCCTTCAAAGACTACTCATAAAATCATGCAACTGAAGTATCCTTCTTTATTGTAATCTGACCATACACAATGCTTTAGAAAAAAGTAGAATAAATATGATATTCAATCTAATTTTATGCAAAAATCTAACTAGTCGATCTCTCACAAGAGTATCCCCATATATAGGGTCTAGGAGAGTCATATTATTCAAAAACTATAAACAAACTATGAGCAACTATCAACTCCTTCGAGAAAATAGGAAGAGGACCAAGTCGTTATCTTAATAGAAATATAAAAGTAGGTTGAAGTAGAAGTGTTGGAATCCAATAAGGAATCTACAAATATTAAGAAGACCATTATAACAGAAACATGCTTAATAGGACAAAGCTTTAATACAAGCTATTAATCATTGTTAGCACATGTCTCTTCTTCCTCCCATAATTTATTGAAGGGATGGAATGACACACGGATATTTGTGTCCACATATCCTCAAACCATCACTTCTCATTATCTTTGAGATATACACATGTGAGTTGATGTTGGTCACCTCATGTAGCTGTGTTGAACCAACATCCTCCTACTACAGGTTGAGAATCCTTTTGCTATGGGTTGACAAGTTTTTGACTATAGGGGATTAGTCTTATTTCAAAGGTATTTTTATTATTAACAACTATAATTAACCATAAAATTCTACTAAATCCTATATACATTCAAAGATTATTCATTCATTCATAAATATCATATAATCTTCAATATTTCTTAAATACTTAAAGTATATAGAAAGGTTTAGAAATGTCTTTGAAACTTAGCAAAAATGAGATAAAAAGACATGAAACTAAATCAAGGAACTAGACATTTTTAGGGCTCATAATCCCCCCAACTTGGCTTCTAGCTTGTCCTTAAGCAGCTTAGGGTCTCTAATTATATTACAATGCAACTTCCCTGTAGTCTACTATACTAGTGACCCCTTTACCTTGATTTAGGTATAACCCTTTTTGCTCTGTTATTTTCTCCCATCTAGCCTGCTTTGCTTCCCCTATCTCCTCCTTTCTTCTTGTCCAATGTGAAATTGAAAACAAGAGAAGAGGAGGATATAAATTTAAAGGGAACTAGGTGATATTATTTTCAATGGAGGTGGTGATATATTTGTGAGCTCTCTTAATTGTTGCCAAGAAGTTAAAGATTAAATGGGGTTCCTTCATTTTTAGCTTTGGTGTTAATTCCCTCCATCTATCCTGAGAGAAGTTAAGTGCTTCTCTCATTGTTCCTACTGCAAGTCCTTGAAACCTTTGATAGTCCTTCTTCTTGCATTCCAAAATATTTTTCTCTACCCACCTTCTCTCTACCAAGTTAATCCATTCTTCTACCATCCCTCTAGGATCTTCTACTTCTACTCTGATAAGGGGAAATGACTTCTCCCTTTCATTATAGTATTTGTGAAGCTCTCCTTTGATATTCATTTCTAATAAACGAGTCCATTACCCTAATTTGAACATCTCCCACAAACATAGGTGGGTTCCAAGAAGAGTCATAAGGAATGACCAAATTATGTAAGTAAAACTCACATAATTGGTCTTGCATGTTTGAGGTGGGTTGTTGATATGCTTCTAGAAATAATGTAGGTGAGGGTCCAATGAAACTAAGAGATCATCGATTAGTTGATCAATAATGAATTTGTTGTTAGTTATTCCATTTGGTTTTAATTGAAATGAGTCAGCACAAAGTTTTTATGTTCATGTATTTTGTTCCTACACAGTCAAAGTAGAAGTTAGTAGATTTACATAATAATTGCATTCTTGGTTATATATCAACGATGCAAAACTATAGGAAAAAAAGTAGTTGTTAAGGAGAGGAATTGGTAGCATGTTTAATTTGCTTGTTGCAAAAATATACGAATATAATTATAAAGTAGCCACCTATAAATCATTTGGATCTAATTGAATGGAGTTGGCACATAATATTTTTGTTGTTCATGTATTTTATGTATAGGAAATTGAATGAATATTTTGTAAAAAAATTTAATTGTGTTTATTTTGAACTGTCTATGATTTAATGTGCTTGTAATTGAAATGCTCCTACACAAAGTTTTTTGCCTGTTCATGTTTTTTTTTCCTATACGATCAAAGAAGAAGTTATTATAGTTACATGTGGTTCTAATTGAATGATATTTTGTAACAATTTCAATTGTGATGAATTTGTTGTCGATGATTTCATGTGCTTGTAATTGAAATGCCCCCCTACAAAGTTTTTTGGTTGTTCATCTATTTTTTCCTACACAATCAACATAGAAGTTAGTAGAGTCACATAATAAATGCATTGTTACTTTATATAAAAGGGATGAATTGTAGAAAAAATAAAATTTGGTGTTAAGGAGAGCAATTGGTAGCATGTTTAATGCACTTGCTGTAGATATATACAAATATAAAGAAACCACTTGTTAAACATGAAGTTGTGCGTAAATTAGTTTTGTATTTATTTTTAAAGTGTATAATATGAATATAGTAAGAAAAAAAAAGTTTATTTATAGAAGGGTGCAATTAAATGTTTACTTGTACTCATCATGAAGAGAGCAATTGTAGTCGCAACTCTTCCTTTTTCTTGATAATTGTGTATGGATTATTTTTCATTCCATGGAATAGCATGGGTAATTATTAGAGAAGTCTCTAGAATCATGTAAAGCATTGATTTTCATGCTGGATTTTTTTAACTTTTATTTTGAATCTTAGTTTTTTATATGAATTCTTAAATTATTTGGGTCATGTGGGGTGAACTTGAATTGCATTCTTAATATTTGTAAACATGGTCACGCTATCATCCATACACCACAAATTCTACAAATTTATTGGAACACAAATATATGACAACGTGTTTGTTGCAAGATTCAATATTAGCCCTCTACAATCCTAAATCAGAGAAATGAATATCATATTTCAAACAACCATAATAAATACATCCAGATGTTAAATGTATTGTAGGGAGGACTTCCTGCAACACATTTTATTGAAAAAGTATTAAATTAGGTTGATGTAAAACTTAAACTCTCTCAAAGCACAAATCTTTTCACTACTGGGTCATAATTTCAAATTTGACGTGTTATAGTTGCTTTTCCTTGACAATAATAAGTTTAGTTTGGTCACTTACTTTTTTAATCTCAATTGTTTTCTACGATCATTAAATTATGTCAGTTGGACTATGAATTGAAGTTGATTTTTGGCTGTTATGCAACTCATTAGATTTATATGGAATGGAATAATATCTCCACATAAATGAATAAGATGTTATTGGGTGCAAGCCCCAGGTCCATATTGGTAGAATAATCCATCCTTTTTTGTGCAGGCCCTAAAGCTCATGGCCTTGTTTCCACACTTCCAACAAAAATAAAGTATCATCAGATTCTCATTTTATTTTTTCATCAAAATTGAGAATCATTGAATAAACTCATCCATCTAAAAGCACCACCAAGATCCTCTATTTGTGAACATTGTCTATCACCTCTATATAAGGGTGTGATTCTATTTGCTACTGTAAATTAACATATTACTATTAATAATTCAATTGTAATTAGTTTGTATGATTTGAGGAAAATTCATCCCCAACAATTCACTACCAGAAAATTCACCACCAACAATTCATTGTGGGAAAATTCGCCGCCATGACAAATTCACCTCAAGGAAAATTCACCACTAGCAATTCACTGCCACAGAAAATTAATCACATTAATGCGATTAATTTTCTGTGGTAGTGAATTGTTGGTGGTGAATTTTCCTTGAGGTGGATTTGTCATGGTGGTGAATTTTCCTGCGGTGAATTGTTGGCAGTGAATTTTTCGATGGTGAATTGCTGGAAGTGAATTTTCTTGATGCCAACTCCTACAAATGGCCCTAGGTTGATTTAGACTATAGATTTGTAGATACTACAATAAGATTAACTCTATAGTTAGTTTAATTTTATCTCTTTATGTTAAATAGAAAGAATTTTTTTTTTCTTATTTGGTCTTCCTGTTGCATATCATGACAACTAACAAGGAAAATGGGGTTTTATTTCTGTGGGTGCTGATTCCTGTAGTTTGTTTACATTCAATTTTTGTTTGAAATTGGCATAGCTGATGAAACAAATTACTGTGCTAAACTATTCAAGACAAATAGATCCTGATTTGAATTCTTCCAAAAGTAGGCCTATATATCTATATTCCTAATCACTCTTGAATTAGAAATCAACATGAATAATGATTTATCCTCACCATTTGATCTCTAAGTTGTAAAAAGTTAGTGGAAATACAACCTACTTAGTTGTCACATCCCCTGACAAAATGGGGGTTTAAGCATTGTGATGAATTGTAGATGGGTACTTTGAAATAGGATTCCAATAGCCTTGGTAGCTTATGCGTTTTGCTATTTCCATTTTAAATAAATTCCTCCTTTAATGAAATATTGATCAAATAATTTTTGATTTTTTCTTAAATTTAAGACTCAAGGCAATTTTAGAGAATTACAATGTTACGAACCTTTGAAAATCTAGAGAAAAAAAAAAGGAATGCAAGAAATGCAATTACACAAAAAGCTTTACAACAAACAACATAATTAAAATATCACTATTGAGTCTACATGATGCCACTGGTTGCAATCTATTGTTCTCATTGTAATACAATCAAATTAGAACTGACACCAAGATCCAAAGAAATTGTGAAAAGTCAATTAAGCATTTAATTTAGAAAATTTCTAAAACTATAAATGACCTTTTCATTTCATAAGAATTTAACCGTAGGATGTTCAAATATAAGAAAAAGCATAAATTACTAAAAATTACTAATTTATGCAGTATGGTAAAAAGTATAAAAACCACTTTTTAAAAGTCATTTTTTTTACCATACCATTCACGTGTACAGGTACCACTTTTTGACCTAAATAAAAGTATTTTTCTAATTCCTTTTGGGGAAAGATATGCAACAATATGAAAATTGATGGGGATATTTTTTATAATTTTTAAAAAATATTTTTTATTGATTTTTTATTGGCCTTAATTGCTATTTTAAAAAATCAATTGTACGCAAATCATAATTGGACCTAAACTAAAAAAAAATTGATTTTTTTTTTCATTATGTAGAGAATTGTCTGAAAAAATCTTGATATTTCAAGTTTATGGACCAGTTTGCTTAGAATTTAATTAAAAAATAGAAAACATAATCCAATCTTAACAAAAAATATATATTTGGAAACTAGATATCATGATCTATAATAGGTTTTAATTTCATAGATTAATTCTGAAAAAAAAGTCCATTAGCTATATTGCCAAAGTTGGACATTTCTCTTAAATCTACCTTAGTTTTTTAGTTGCAGGCCAAAAGCTAAGGGTCAGGTTACCAAACCTTTCCCGAACCTATTTAACTCAAGAAGTGGCTTAGAGATTTTAGCTTCAAAAAATAGGCACTGGTTCTTTAAAGCTAGAACGGTACCTGTTCTAAAAATTTCCAAAAGTAGAATTTTAAATTAGAATGGGTACCCATTTAAAAAAATTCTATTTTTGGATTTTTTTTTAGAATAGGTACCTATTTTTAAAAAAATCTATTTTTGGAAGTTTTTAAGAACGGGTACCCATTCTAAAAAAATTCTATTTTTTGAAATTTTCAAAATAGTACCTACTTTAAAATAGGTACATGTTCTATTTAAAAAATGGGTACCCATTTTAAAATGGGTGCCCATTCTATTTTTAGAATGGGTACCCATTTAGGCTTAGGTTATCATTCCTAAATGGGTACCCATTTTTTTCAAAATAGGTATGCATTTTGTGCAGCTTTTTTTTTTTGGTTGAAACTTCCCCTCTTCGTGGTCCCAACTTCTTGCTTTTTCCTGGGAGTAGGGTACCATGAGGAATTAGAGTTGTCAAAAATGGAAATTTGGAGGGGGAGGGGGGTGACAAAGGCCACTTTTTTCTTGTTGGTAGGGGTGGGGTCCTCTAAAACAAAGGTTTTTCCTTTAGAGGCATCAGGAGGGTTTGACCTTGTAATTCTTAGTTGGTGGCTTAGGGGTTGATAAATTATTAGAGCCAGGGGAGGAGGGATTACCATGTGAAGGTTCAAAGGCACTTTTGAGTACCAAGGATTCACCCTTGGAAGAGAGACAATGGCAAGGAAACAACCACATTATAATAGTAAAGCCTATAAATAAGGCCTTGGTGCAGAGGCATCCAAGATTCCCTTTATATTGAAAAAATTTAACTAATTTCTCAAGGGAAGGAAATATCCAAAAAGAAAAATTCATATTGACATAGTATTGAAAATGATTAAGCATAGGGAAGAGGTGAGCATGGAAGCATTTAAATATTTCTTCTAGAGTGACATACCTTATGCTCACACCTTAGCCATCTTTTTCCAGATACCTAGCAAGTCATCCCCACAGAGAAATTTTTAAGCATGTTCACCTTCTCCCCCTTTTTAAGGAATCTCTCCATGTCTTTCTAGTAGTGAACCTTATATTTTCTAGGAATAAAAGCCAAGGAGAGACCTGTAGCCGCAAAAATGAGCTCCATGGAAACTGTAAAAGAAATACCTCTTACATCTACTATCCCATCCTAAATTCATTTAATGTTATTTTGTAATTATTTATTTATTAATTTAATATTGTTTTATAATTATAGAAATAATATGTATTTTAGTTAATAATTAGATTTATAAATAATGTATAGATATAAGAGAACAATTTAGATTAAATTAAATGTAATATGTTTGTTGGATAGAAAATCAAAGCTAATGTTAATTTATTTTAGAATGTGATTATCAACACACAAAAGTTATTAGAAGGGTGTGAGGTTCTATGGGCCTTAGGAGCACTTGACCTCACAATGTATCAATATTTAAGAAAATATAATCACACTAGTATCTTCATAGTCATAAGGTTGTATGTGAAACTAAAGTAAAGCAAGTACGAGTATAATGAAAATAATGACAGTATAATTTAAGACTCTGAAGGGTGAGAAACAAGTACAAACAAGAGAAGTGAGTTCAAATATACTAGATCAATTGCAATAGAGTCAAATAAACAAATATTTTATAATTTTATACAATTTAATTAAAAATGAAACATCTTATGCAATTTCCAAGTAGCTTCCTACCTTGGCACTCTCTCCTCTACAAAATCCAACTTACCAATTAGTCGTTCATTATGAATGACATGTCAAATATTATAGTTTCAAATATTCTATATCTTCATCCCTCAAATTTCTTTTCTCTTCAAAATTATAAGGGGATAAGGGCATTAAAGGATAGTACATATATGGCCAAAAAAAAATGAGGTTATACATGTCAATTACAAATAATTCAATGTTTTTTAAAACTATTATCATTAATACAAAGATTTGTTAAAGGTATAGCCACCATACTAGGTGTTAAACTATGTTAGCATTTTTGTTGATTTGTCAATTAAAAATTTGTCCATGCATCTCCAAGTGGATATACTCATATACTTGCAATATTTTAATGTCACACTATTTTTTTATCTCTCTATCTCTTTGCCTATCCCTCTCTATCTTTCGATATCTCCCTCTATCTATATCACTCCCTCTATATCTATTGAGCTATCTCTCCCTCTCTCCCCCCTCTCCCCCTCTCCCTCCCTTCCTCTCCCTCCCCTCTTTATCTCTTTCAATCCATATCTTTCTCTACCTTTATCTCCCCCTATCATTGTATCTCTTTCCTTACCCCTCTCTATCTCTCTATATTTCCCTCTAACTATATCTCTCCCTCTCTCCCTCTTCCAATCCCTCTCTATATATTAAACTATATCCCCCTCTCTCCCCTATTCTTCTCTCTCTCCCTTCTCTACCTATCTCTCTCCCTCTCTCTACCCTCTTCTTTGTCTCCCTCTACCTATCTCTCTCCCTTTCTCTCCCTCCCTCTATCTCTCCCCATCTCTCGCTCCCTCCCTCTTTATCCCCTATTTCTATCTCTCTATATCTACCTCTCTCTACCTTTCTCTTCCCATATATATATATCTTCTCTTCCCATATACCTTTGTCTCTCCCTCTATCTCTTCCTATTTCTCTCTCCTTCTCTCCATATATCTATTTTTCTATCTCTACTTCTCTTTTTTCCTCTCTCTCCCTCTCCCCCTCTCTCTATATCTCCTTATATCTCTATCTCTCTATCACTCTATCTCACCATCTATATCTCTCTTTATCTCTCCCTCTCCCTCTCCCTCTCCCTCTTCCCATATATCTCTCTATCTTTATATCTCCCTATACCTCAATATATATTTCCATCTATTTTTCTCCCTCTTCCTCTCTCACTCTATCTTCCTCTTTCCATATATCTCTTTGGCTCTCTATCTCTATCTCTCCATATTTATTCTTCCATATCTCCCTCTATATTTCTCTCCATCTCTCTCCACCTCTATATTTTTCCTTCTCTCTACCTCTCTCCATATCACTTATTATCACTATCTTTATATTTTTATCTCTCCCTTTCTTTATATATTTATCTCTTCCATCTCTATATCCCTCTCTCCTCTCTCTCTTTATCTCCTCCTCTCCTTCTCTCCATATCCATCTCCATCTCCTTACCACCTACCCCCCCCCTTCTCTCTCTCTCTCTTTTCTCCCTCTTTCTATAATTATCTCTCCCTCTCTCTTACTCTCTCCTTAGTAAAAACATAACATAAACCTGTTGATAATGGAGCTTGATTATCTTTTGGATTTAGAGGTTTTGTTTCACTCATGTTTGGATCCCTATAAATGGATGCATAGTTGATTTAAATCTATTGCTTCTCTATTGAGACATTTTTTGCACAAACAAAACCATTTTTTGAATGGCCTACCAATTGGCCTCATGTACAGGTAAGTGCAAAAGGATGGGGGCCAAAAAGGGATCTTAAGTGGCCACTTTTTTCTCTTTTTCCTGAAATCAGGAAATACTGACCGTGGATGAGAAATTGAGGATAGTTACACTCAAAATTTTAAGATGCAACAAAAAGAATGTAGCAAGTGCTCCAAGTCTTCTTTCTAAACTACTTTTTTTTTATAAAATGGTATAGATTAAGGGGTTCAAAAGAGGGAGCCATAGAATTTGGTGTTGTTTTTTTTCAAAAAAACATAACATAGCATCTTTTGTGGCTTGCTCAAAAGGTTAAATTTTTCTTGGTATTTTTAAAATCGCTTTGGTGAGAAATTAGCTAACAACATGTAGTTTATGCCCAATTTTTTTGATAATTTTTTAATGAATATTTGATTTTTTACTAATTTTCAAAGTGGACACATCTGAAAAACAAATTTTTGGCTATGGTGCCCTATAAAAATTTGAAAACTAATTGAAAATATATATTTTTTAATATGTGTGGAATGGAGTCTAGTTTCTAAAAATGTAATTTATTTGAAATCTTAAAGAACGGTTAATTTATAAAGAAAAAAAATACCAAACATTGGTTTTTTCCAAAAAAATGGACACACAAAAAAATAAATTAAAGATGAAAGGCTTAACATTGTCAAAATGTGAAAAAAATTACATCATTAAATAGCTAAGAGAGAGCCTAAAATTACCCACAAGTTTATTTGTTCAACCTTGAAACACATGCAAACCTAATGATTATCACAAACATGATTATGTGAAATCTTGTACAATATGCAAAAACACATCTTTGGATGTTGGGAAGACACTCCAAGCCTTTGGGTTGGTAATCCAAAGAAAATACCAAGCCCGAGGCTTGGGGATTCCCAAAGAAACATATAATGTGAGCACATTATAACATGCTCGTGTTATGTTTTGTTTTTCATAATTTTTTGGTTTTTATAATAGTTTGGTGTGTGTTTGTCATGCTTGACATAACACGATCACATTATAATGCACTCACATTATGTTTCGCTTGGAATGTTTTATGTTAAAGTATATTTGATGTATGTATGTTTGTATATATATATATGTGTATTTATGTACATATGTATGCATGCATGTATTTATGCTTGTATGTATGTATGTATGTATTCCTATATGTATGCTTGTATGCATGCATGTATGTATGTATGCACGTATGTATGTATGCACGTATGTATGTATTCTTGTATGTATGCATGTATACAAGTATGTAGTTATGTATACATGCATGCTTGTATATATGTATGTATGCATGCATGCATGCATGTATGTATGTATGTATGTATGTATGTATGTATGTATGTATGTAAGGTTTTTGGATTTAGGGTATATAAGGACATGAGGGTATAGGTTATAAGGTTGAGGGTTGAGGTTTTTGGGTTTAGGTTTAAGGTATAGGGTTGAGAGTTGAGGGATTAGGGATTAAGTAATAAGTTTAGGTAGAGGGTTGAGGGTTACAGTTGAGCGATAATATTTAGCTTGTTGAGTGTATAAGATTAAGTGTGTAAGGTATAGGGATTAGGGTTTAGGATATTGAGTTTAGGGTTAATAATATAGATTGAGGGTATAAGGCATAGTGTGACTTGGGTTGAGCGTGTATGGTTTAGGTTTTAATTATAGGGTTGAGGTACAATATTTAGGGTTTAGGGTATAAGGGTGAGGTTATAGGGTATAGGGATGAGGGTTTGTAGGTGTAGGTTTTAGGGTATAAGGTATAAGGTTCAAGATTGAGTGATTAGGGCTTAAGTTTATGGTTGAGGGTATAGGGTAGAGGGTTGAGGCTTTATAGTTGAGGGATAAGCATCAAGGTTGAGTGTCTAAGATATATGGTTTAGGGCATACATATAAGGTTAAGGGTATAGGGTATAGGGTAGAGGTTTTAAGGTTGAGGGATAATGTTCAAAGTTGAGTGTCCAAGGTTAAGTGTATAGGGTATAGGGTTTAATTGTTTAAGGTTTATGGGTATCTAGGGGTTGAGGGTTTAGGGTTTAAGGGTTTAAGGTTTGATGAATTAAGGGTTAAGGGTTGAGGGTTTACGGGTTGAGGGATTAGGGTTTAAGGCATAGTGTCGAGGGTAGAGGTTTTAGGGATAGGGTTTATGGTTTAAGGTTTAAGGGTTGAGGGTTGAGGCTTTAGGCTTTAAGGATAGGGTTTAGGGTTGAGAGTTAAGGGATTAGGTTTTAAGGGCTAAGGGTTTAAGGATTTAAGGTTTAAGGGTCAAGGGTTTGAGGTTTAAAGGTTGAGGGATTAAGGGATTAAAGTTTAAGGGTTGATCGATAAGAGATTAGGGTTTAAGGTATAGGTTTGATGAATCAGGGTTAAGGGTTTAATGCATAAGGTAGAGGGGTTGAGGGTTGAGGGTTGAGGGTTTAAGGGTTTAAGGGTTGAGGCTTGAGGCTTGAGGGACATGGTTTAGGGTTGCAGGTTAAGGGATTAGGGTTTAAAAATTGAGGGATTAAAGCTTTAAGCTTTAAGGGTCAAGGGTTTAGGGTTTAAGGGCTAAGGGCTTAAGGTTTAATGGTTGAGCATTAAGAGATTAGGGTTTAAGGAATAGGGTTGATGAATTAGGGTTAAGGTTTTTTTAATGTATAGAGTAGAGGGGTTGAGGGTTTAAGGATTGAAGGTTGAGGCTTTAGTGATAGGGTTTAGGGTTGAGGGTTAAGGGATTATGGTTTAAGGGTTGAGGCTTTAAGGTTTAAGGGTCAAGGGTTTAGGGTTTAAGGGTTGATGAATTAAAAGATTATGGCTTAAGGTATAGGGTTGAGGGTCCAATGTATAGGGTAGAGGTTTGATAATAGAGGGTTGCTCGGGTTTAATGTATAGGGTAGAGGGTTGAGGGATTAAGGGGTTGAGGGTTTAAGGGTTGAGGGTATAAGGTTGAGGGTATAGGGTTGAGGGTCTAATGTATAGGGTAGAGGTTTGATAATTGAGGGTTGACCTAGTTTAATGTATAGGTTAGAGGGTTGAGGGATTAAGGGTTTAAGGGTTGAGGGATTAAGAGTTTAAGGGTTGAGGGATTAGGGTATAGAGTTGAGGGTATAGGGTTGAGGGACTAGGTTTAAGGGTTTAAGGGTTGAGGGATTAGGGTTGAGTGTATAGGATAGAGGGTCCAATATATAAGGTAGAGGTTTGAGAATTGAGGGATTAGGGTTGAGGGATTACGTTTGAGGGTTTAAGGGATGGGGGATTAAGGGTTTAAGGGTTGAGGGATTATGGTTGAGGGTATAGGGTTGAGGGTTCAATATATAGGGTAGAAGTTTGATAATTGAGGGTTGACTTGGTTTAATGCATAGGTTAGAGGATTCAAGGATTAAGGGTTTAAGGTTTAAGGGTTTAAAGGTTGAGGGATTAAGGGTTTAAGGGTTGAGGGATTAAGTGTTTAAGGGTTGAAAGATTAGGTTTTGAGGGACTATGGGTTTAAGGGTTGAGAGATTAGGGTTGAGGGTTAAGGTATTAAGGTTTGAAGGGTTGAGGGTTGAGGGTATAGGGTTGAGGAAAAGAGGGGTAAGGAGGAGGGAGAGAGGTGGAGAGAAAGGAAAATACCTAGAGAGCGTTGAGAGATATAGAGGTGAGAGACCTACAACCTAGGGAGAGAGGGGTGAGAGACATAGGGGGGATAGGGGTGAGAGAGATAGAGGGGGGGATAGAGAGGTGAGGGGGGATAAAGGTGAGAGATAGAGAGGTGAGAGGAGAGATAGAAGAAAATGAGAGAGAGAAGTTGACTTGAGGGAAAAATGGGTAAGGAGGGAGAAAGGTTGAGGGGAAGGGAAATAACTAGAGATCCATTTGAGAGATATAGAGGTGAGAGACCTATAGCCTATGGAGAGAGGGGTGAGATACATAGGGGGAAAGATAGGTGTGAGAGAGATAGAGAGGGGAGAGGCTCGTGGGTAATGAGACAATGAGTGAGAGACCTAGATGGCTAAGGAGGGATGGATAGGTAGAGAGGTGAGAGATAGAGAGGTGGGGGGAGAGATAGAAGAAAATAAGATAGATAAGTTCACAACTTGAGGGAAATAGGGGTAAGGAGGATGAAGAGACATGGAGAGGGAGGGAAATAACTAGAGAGCCCTAAGAGATATAGAGGTGAGAAACCTATAACCTAGGGAGAGAGGGGTGAGAGAGATAGGGGAGAGATGGGGGTGAGGGAGATAGGGGAGGAGAGGGGTGGATAAGAGCTAGGGTTTAATGATTTAGGGTTTAAGGGTTGAGGGTTGCAGGGTTGAGGTATTAAGGGTTTAAGGGTATAGGGTATAGGGTTGAGGGTTTGGGGATTAAGGTTTAAGGTATAGTGTTGAGGGTTGAGGGTTTAGGGACAAGGTTTAGGATTTAATGGTTAACGGTTAAGGGTTAAGGCTTTAGGGATAGGGTTTAGGGTTAAGGGATTAGGGTTTAAGGGTTGAGGGATTAGGGTCGAGGGGTTAGGGATTAGGGTTTAAGGTATAGTGTTGAGGGTAGAGGGTTTAGGGATAGGGAAATAGGATTTAAGGGTTAAGGGTTGAGGCTTTAGGGATAGGGTTTAGGGTTAAGGGATTAGGGTTTAAGACATAGTGTCTAGGGTTGAGGGTTTAAGATTTAAGGTTTAAGGGTTGACGGTTGATGCTTTAGGGATAGGGTTTAGGGTAAAGTGAGGTACCTAGATGGCTAAGGAGGGATGACGAGGTAGAAAAGGAGTGACTGAGAGACCTAGAGAGGGGAGAGGTAGAGAGGTGAGGGGGAGAAATAGGTGAGAGATAGAGAGACGAGGGGAGAGATAGAAGAAAATGAGAGAGTGAAGTTGACAACTTGAGGGATAGATGGGTAAGGAGGAGGGAGAGGGGTGGAGAGGAATGGAAATAACTAGAGATCCATTTGAGAGATATAGAGGTGAGAAACCTATAACCTAGGGAGAGAGGGGTTAGATACATAGGGGGAAAGATAGGTGTGAGAGAGATAGAGGGGGGAGAGGGGTGGGTGATGAGACAATGAGTTAGGAAAGCTTTAGGAAATCAACTTTTTCATAATGCGAGTGCATTTTGAAGAAGTTGAAATATGGATAATTTGTATAGAAAGCTAAAACATGCTCACATTATAATGTGAGCACATTTTTTCTTACTCTAAAAATGATAAAAAGTCAGCACACCCATGATCTAGGCCCACATGCTCTATTATTCTCCTAGTTATCCGCTTTTTTTGATAAAAAAAAAGCTTTTTGATGCTGTTGGGAAGTGCACATGCAAAGTTTTCACATTCTACCACATTGACAAGGTAGTGAGCTATTTGAAAAAGATCCTCAAAGAAATGGGGTCTAATGGTGATAATGTGGTAGCATTGACAAGGTAGTGAGCTCACTACCTTGTATATGCTACCACATTAATAAGGAAGTGAGCTATTTGAAAAAATTAAACTTGGGAGACGCTTCCTCAACCACCATTTCACCTGAAACATCAACCATTTCCATCATATCCATCCAAAATATATAATCTTTCCCTCATCTTAGCATTTTCATCATTATCATAAGCTAGTCATCACAACCATCATGCTTAGACCTTGGTCTTTTCCACCATTAGCCTACCCTTATCATCTTATCAAGAGTCTATCTAGATCCTAATCCTTGTTATCAAAATCCCCATAAAATCATTGCTTAGGTGATTATGCAAGCCTAAGTAAGCATATTCAAGCCACGTCTAAGTGAATATCCAAACTTGAGTGAGAAAATCCAAGCCTTGCCTTGAGTAAATTTCAAATCTTTTATTATATCCCCAAATCATCTACATTGCAACACTAAATTGATACAAGTAGAAAACACATACATTGGTATATCGTTTCACACTATTGTTAATGGTTTATTGATAGGGCCATGAAATATGTGGAATGGGAAAATGGCAATGGAGAAGTGGAAAACCTATAGAAGGTTTTAAATATTTGGTAAGAATTTTTGTAGGCAAAGAAAGTGAGAGATGATGCTATAGGTGGATTTGAACAAATGAAATCAAAGATTCTTGAACTTACTTGACTTCCATGGAGAAAATACAACTGGAAATAGATGATAAGGAAGAAGTGTTGATGATTGAGTATTTGATTTAAAACTCAAAGTAAAAGACATGAAAAATAAGTTTGAAGATTATGAAAAGAAATACTAGGGGGTGTTAATAGGTGAGAGAAGTAGAGATGAGGAAAAATGTGTGGATGGTCAAGTTGCAGATGTAAAAACAATAATTGGAAGTGTTTAAATTGAAAAAAAAAATTTAAAGACTAAAATTAACCACTTAGAAAAGGAATTAAAATATAAGAAGAAGATTTTATCGTCAATGAAAAGGAGGTTAGTCTGCGCTAAAAACACTTGAAAAAGAAGTAGACCAAAATGAATGAGATAGATAATGTATTGAATGAAGAGATTCTTTGTGCTCTTGAGAAGTTGAGGAAGGTGCATGTGTAGATTCCTCTCTAATCGTCGTCCGACCAAACCGATAGTTCCAACACATTTGGATGGGTAGGTTTATGCTAGGCAAGGTCCTTTTTTGCACCCAAAAATGTCAAAATAGTCTGAGCTACATTTTATCGATGAAGTCTCTTATGAAACCAAAGTGCAAAAGGGCTGCAAACTTTGATGAGCGATTACTTCAAAACCATGTCACTTAGAAACATTCTATTTGATGCGATGGGATCATGTAGGGCCCCTCTACAATAACCTCTCTCAGTTTTTGATAGCTCCGAGTTGTTTCCATGGAGAAGAGTTTTTTAGTTTTTGGAAAAAGTGTTAGTTGCATGTAGTGCATAGTTTCAAAGTGGTGTAACTTTCATTCTATTCATCATGCGACCAAACTGACAGTTCCAACGCATTCAAATGGGTAGGTTTATGATAAGAAAGGTCCTTTTTGGTACCCAAATATGTCGAAATAGTTTGAGCTACATTGTATCAGTGAAGTCTCTTACGAGACCAAAGTGAAAAAGGGCAGCAAAATTTAATGAGCAATTACTCTGAAATCGTGTCACTTAGAAACATTTTTTCTAATGCTATAGGATCATGTAGGGCCCCTCTACAATAACCTCTCTCAGTTTTTGATAGCTCCGAGTTGTTTCCATGGAGAAGAATTTTTTAGTTTTTGGAAAAAGTGTTAGTTGCATGTAGTGCACAGTTTCAAAGTGGTGTAACTTTCATTCTATTCATCATGCGACCAAACTGACAGTTCCAACGCATTCAAATGGGTAGGTTTATGATAAGAAAGGTCCTTTTTGGTACCCAAATATGTCGAAATAGTTTGAGCTACATTGTATCAGTGAAGTCTCTTACGAGACCAAAGTGAAAAAGGGCAGCAAAATTTAATGAGCAATTACTCTGAAATTGTGTCACTTAGAAACATTTTTTCTAATGCTATAGGATCATGTAGGGCCCCTCTACAATAACCTCTCTTAGTTTTTGATAGATTTGAGTTGTTTTCCCATGGTGATGAGTTTTTAATTGATGGAAAAAGCATTAGTTGCATGTAGTGCAAAGTTGCAAAGTGGTGTAACTTTCATTTTTTTCATTGTCTGGCTAAAATGACAGTTCTAACATGTATAGATGGGGTAGGTTTATGCTAGAAAAGGTCCTATACTTTTGCACTCAAACATGTCAGAATAGTTTAAGCTACATTGTACCAGCAAAGTCTCTTAAGAGACCAAAGTGCAAAAGGGCAGTAGATTTTGATGAGTGATTACTATGAAACCGTGTCACTTAGAAACATTTCGTATGATGTTACATGATCATGTAGGGCCCCTCTATAATAAATTCTCTTGGTTTTTGATAGCTTCGAGTCGTTTTCCCATGGTGAAGAGTTTTCAGTTGATGGAAAAAGCATTAGTTGCATGTAGTGCAAAGTTACAAAGTGGTGTAACTTTTTGTTCTATTCATTTTCCAACCAAACCAATAGTTCCAATGCATCCAGATGGGTAGGTTTATGCTAGGAAAGGTCCTATTTTGCACCCAAACATGTCGGAACATTTCGAGCTACATTGTACCGACGAAGTCTCTTAAGAGACCAAAGTGTAAAAGGGCAACAAACTTTGACGAGCGATTACTTAGAAACTGTCACTTAGAAACATTTCATTTGCATTTAGGGCCCCTCTATAATAAATTCTCTCAGTTTTTGATATCTCCAAGTTGTTTTCCCATGGTGAATTTTTTTCTGATGCTCCAAAAAGCGTTAGATGCATGTAGTGCAAAGTTACAAGATAGTCTACTTTTTATTTTCTTCTTCGTTGGGCCAAATCATTAGCGTCAACACACCCATTTAGGCACATCTATGCTAGGCATGGTCACCACCCTTCATTACAAAAGGTTCATAGTCTTTCCTACTTGAAGGGTCACAACTTTTCACCTAAGGTTGTATTATTAATTAAAATCTTCAAGGATGTTATGGATGTATTTCTCAACGATATATTTCTCTCCCTTTTATGATAATTCTTATCAATCGAGAAAGCATTTCAACAAACAACGTTTTTAATACACATGGAGTGATCTTGTTGATGATACATCTAGTCATGAATCAAAATAATAGATATACATAATACACGATGTATGAGGCATACACGTGAATACATGTAATACATGAAGTATACACATGAAGCATGAAGCATACATGTGAATACATGTAATACATGAAGTCTACATAGGAAGCATGAAGCATACACATGAAAACATGAAGTAATCACACAAAGCATGAATCATACACATGAACACATGAATTATACACAAGCAACATGAAGCATACAAGTGAATGGTAGAATGAAGCATACACATGGAATGGTAGATGTCTTCCTCAATGATATAAATCATGAAGCATACACATGAATCATGAAGCATGGTAGCATGAAGCATGAAGCATACACATGAATTTCCTTCATGAAGCATTAATATATTCTTATGATTGATTTAATGTTCGATAATCTTACAGGAGAATAATGTTCAGACTTTATTATATATTTACAATTATATATAAAATAAGAGTGCATGAAAAACACCCAGATTTTAAATATTTGAAGTAAACCATCTAAAAATATCTATTGAAGCATGGATTTATAATGAAAATATGGACACCATCAATAAAAATGATGTGTATCAACCGAATAGCCATATAGGAATACATCAATATATGTTGATATAAGTATAAAATATATACAAGATAGCCATATAGGTTTACAAGAATTCCATATAGGCATACAATGTCAAGTATATGCAATACAAAATATGTCCAAAAATTCCATATTGGCATACAACAAAGGACCCCAATCAAAATTCATTGCCCTCTAGGTGAAGAAAATAGATTAGCAACCTTTGTTCATCGAGGAGATGGAGATGCATATGAAACTGGTCTACTTTGAACTCGAGGGCTGCTCCTCTTATTTAGTTCCCAATCAAGCTTCAACTATTACAATAAAAAGTAAATACATTAATATATAAAAATTACATTATAAAAAATGAAATAATTTATGAAATAATCACTTACTGTTGCAAGATGATCTCTCTCCTCAATTGGAACATTTGCATGCTTAGGCTGTGGTGTTCCAAAGTCCTATAGAAACCATCCAAATAGAAATTAAAGTACAAACCAATAATCATTTAATTTTTCAATAATAAACAACTATAAAAAGAATGTAATTTAAAATTTACTAATCTGCCTCATACCCCCATCAAAGGCATTGAGTTGTCAATTGTAGAAGACACACCATGCTCCATTTCCATATGAACATTACGAGGTGTCTCCACTTACATGATTTGAAAATAAAACAACATTATTCAATTATGAAAACTAGAATAGTGATGCAGGTTATGACTTATAATGTATGGGATAGTCAACAAAATCTTGAGTACTTTGGTAGAAATGTATGAAAAATATGGTAGCATAGACAAGGCAATGAACTATTTGAATTTTTTTTTAGTGTACTTTGATAAAATGCTTTGGTAGACATGTATGGAAAATATGGTAGCATAGACAAGGCAATGAGTTGTTTGAAAAAATGCTTTGAAGGAATGTGGTCTCATGGTGATGGACATCACCATGAGACCACATTTCTTCGAGGCATTTTTCCAACCAACACATTGCCTTGTCTATGCTATTGCTTACTATTATGCTTTGATAGATTTTTTCCAAGCATCCATAGTTTGTTTGAAAGAACATGGTTTAGGATTTTAGCCATAGCAGCATGTGAGCTATTTGATAAAATCCTTTGGTAGACATGTATGTAAAATGTGGTAGCATAGGTCTAAGGTGGCGAGCTGTTTGAAAAAAAATACCTCAAAGAAATGTGGTCTCATGGTGATTCCTAGGTGATGAGCTGTTTGAAAAAATGCCTCAAAGAAATGCGGTCTCATGGAAATCACCATGAGACCACATTTCTTTGAGGATTTTTTTCAAGAAGCTCACTACCTTGTCTATGATTTTGCTTACTATTATGCTTTGATATATTTTTTCCAAGAATCCATAGTTTGTTTGAAAGCACATGTTTTAGGCTTTTAGCCATAGCAACAAGGAAGTGAACTATTTGATAAAATTCTTTGGTAGACATGTATACAGAATGTGGTAGCATAGAAAAGGCAATGAGTGTTTGAAAAAATGCATCAAAGAAATGTGGTCTCATGGTGAGCTGTTTGAAAAAATGCATCAAAGAAATGCAGTCTCATGGTGATGGAAATCACCATGAGACCATATTTCTTTGAGAAATTTCTTCAAACAACTCATTGCCTTTTCTATGCTATTGCTTACTATTATGCTTTGATAGATTTTTTCCAAGCATCCATAGTTTGTTTGAAATTAAGCACCTATTTTAGGCTTTTAGCCATAGTAGCAAGGAAGCACGAACTGTTTGATAAAATGCTTTGGTAGACATGTATGGAAAATGTGGTAGCATAGACAAGGTAGTGAGTTGTTTGAAAAAATTCCTCAAAGAAATGTGGTCTCATGGTGATGGACATATGACCATGAGATCACATTTCTTTGAGGCATTTTTTCAAACAACTCATTGCCTTGTCTATGCTATTACTTAATATTATGCTTTGATATATTTTTTCCAAGCATCCATAACATAGACAAGGCAATGAACTATTTGAAAAAAATTCCTAAATAAAATGTGGTATCATGGAATGCCATGACAAGCAAATGCAATTGGAAACTACTCTAGGTAGTTATTAGTTATGCAATATGAAGTAATTGCATCATTGCTTATGTTGACTTTCTAAAAAACTATATTGTGATTGAAATTTTATCATCTATCAACATCTAGTTATTAGTTATGCAATGTGAAGTAATTCTTTGAGTTTGAAAGATGTGTAATGAAATGTAAGCAATGATATGAATATAAACTACACAAATTTATTAAGTACAATTCATTAGTTAAACTCTTTATTCTATTACCTAAGTGAATTTCTTCGAACTCCACAGCCACTAGGAGGTGTTGCCGTTAAATCTCTAAGATTAACCTATTCAACATCCAAATCAGATATTAGGATACCATTTATATAACAATTTTATTCACATGTAATATTTATAATTGCTCACTAGTTATGTTAGGAAATCTAGGAGTGCATCTTGTGAAAAATCCAAACAGTAGTGCCTTCGGTAACTTTCATTTCGATGAGGTTGCCTCAAAGACACGTACAAATATGTCCAAATGCAGAACAAACACAGTTCATTTCCCACATTGATCCATATGAGAGAAACACGTAAATTCAACAGCAAGCATTAACAGATTCTACTACATGAACCAACAGACATGAAAGATGAAACAGAAAACCAAAACACAAAGATTTACGTGGGGAAAAATACTTTCAAATAAAAAACCCCACACTCCAAAGATCAAGCCATTGTATTATTCAGCAACAAGAAGTTACAATACAGTTTCAGGCTCTTAGCCTTTCAGAGATTACATCTTGTTCATTCTGGATACAACTGGTAGCAACAAATTTCCCTCTACAGTTTCTGATCACCCTCTCAAACTAAATGATCTTCGCACTGTTACAATACCATCACATATATAGTGCATATCAACATAAGAGAAGTCAAACAAGATTCATGATCAAAAGCTCTCTCTTTTCCTCTGTTCCATCCTCAAGGCCCCCCAACCATACAACCAGCCTCTTGACCTTCACATCTTTTAGCTTTCTAGTCTTCTCTATCTCATCAACCCTTCACTTCTCTTCGGCTTCGACTCTATGAAACGGTTTGTTTCCAACCGTCGGATCACAATTGTCGAATCATCCAGCTCAGAAATGGTTCACATTCTGCTTTGTCTGATTTGTCCACATCGTACCACGTCAGACAATCTTCACTCGGTCAACAGTGATCAACTTGTGTTGCATGTCGGTGAGACACTAGAAGTGTCTCCCCAATGCCATAAGACCTGATTACATGTTGTCGCCAAGAGTCGTCTCCATCGGCAAGAGGTTCCATCGAGCTTACAAGTTACATTGACCTTAGCATGCACATCGGTGAGACTATCACTATCGCTAGGAGATCACATCGAGTCTTCAAGTCATGCCGAAACCCATTATATTACTATCGGCATCCATCTATCATCTTTCGCCAAGATGTCACAACAAGCTTCATGTTATACCGATCTCTGAACAATCGCCAAGAGTCATGCCGACATTCAAGAAGCATCGGCCAGACCATCGCTAATTGGCAAGAGGTCACCCCGAAGTCCAAAGAGTCATACTGACAATAGGATTCTCATCGGCAAGACAAACACCCTTTGCCAAGACATCATATCGATGCCTTTAAGTCATACCAAAGACCTACCGTCGGCCAAACGTTCCACATTCGCCAAGACTTCATACCGAAGCCTTTAAGTCATATCGATGTGTTCCACTGTCGGCGAGAGAATCAACCTTCGGCAAGACATCTTACCGAGGCTTCCATGTTATCTTGAAATAACTATTGGCCAAGAGTCACACCAAACCGATGACCCCACATGCTGTCGGCGAGACTTCCAATATTTGATGAGACATCATATCGAAACAAGTCTTTTGGCCAAGAGTCTCCCTGATGTCTTTGAGTGTTACATTATCGCCAAGACAATCCTTCATCACTGAGACTTCTCACCAAGATCCTTAAGTTACTCCGAGTGTCCATCGATGAGACATCACTATCGGTAAGACTTCTTACTGATCACCCAAGGGTTTCCTCGAAAGCTCCAACACTAGCGCTGAGACATGTTACTTTCGGTAAGACTTCTCATCGAGCCGCCATAGGTTATCCCATTGACTTCAATGCGTATCCCTATTGGCAAGACCTTCCAATGTCGTTGGGACTTCTTCCCGAGTGTTGAAAGTCACTCCGAAGCCCCCAGTCGCTATGAGTCTCCCCGACGCCCAATTGAATGGCCTGTCGGACAAAGATCTCCACGTAGTGAGAGGTTACAATGACTGCTTTATGTCACAATGATAGACTCCACAGTGAACGCGTTTGGAAAGAAATCTGCAAGGTCACAACGACCAAAATATTTCACAAGGTTCCCAAATTGCCAGTCGGCTAGACCAAAGAAATGTCACACCGACTTTGCTATTCTAGAGGTTCCAGCTTGTGAGATTGAGGCAACAATTCCAACAATCTCCCACTTGACGAAGATCACACAGGCACCTCCAAAGCAACCAGGAACTAAGACCACACTAGCTCCATCAGTTCAAACCCTACAATACTCAAGACACCCAATCAACATGATTCAATAGATAAGAGTCCACCAGACAATCTGTAACAAAGACCAAGCATCCACTGCAACTCACTGACCAACAAAACAACCGATCCCAGCCTTCCAGGAAACCACATAGATCTCAACATGCTCTCATGCTCCATCAAGAATTCTGCTCCAACATCCAAGATGTCCACCATTCAAGCAACAATCCTGTCATTCCAACATGCCACATGAGGAAGAAAGATACAAGCCAAGGTGTATAAGCACCATTCCAATGAACATAAGCAAAAGATCCTAGTGATATCAACAACACGATATTGCTACCACTTCACTGTGCTCAAACGCTATATAGAAGCAATATCAACTTCAAAGCTTCAAACAAAACACAACAGTGAATTCATTCTCCAGAAACAAGATAAACAACACCAGTTAGAACAACAATCAAACTGACTGCTTCCATCCAACTGATAAACCCACGCGATTGAAAATAGCACCCACAGCTCGTGCTATATTATCCAATCTCACATACCTCACAGGTATCACCATTAGTAAACTTCTGCCAATCCATTAACAACAAATACAAGTTCCAGTGTCAACTAGTCGAAGAAGACAAGACACATACAGGAACTCTCACTACCTGAGAAATCTAGATTTGAAAGATCAGAAGGCATCGCATGCCTACCAATACCAGCACAAAGAAAATGTAACCCTGTAGTACCAAAGACAAAATCCACAATGATATGCACAACCTACAACAACCTACCACAAGAAACATTTCTCTCACCACAAACCTTCACGGCCACAAAGAGAAACGCTGCACATCCTTTTCCTGTAGAACATCCTCCTACATACACTTCTAATAGCCAGCTGTGTCAAGAATGATCTTCTTCACATCCCAAAAGAAACCCTTAACAACATCCATCCGTTCAATCACCAAGATCAAACCGACTTCTAATATCATGTAATCAATATGGATGTAAGCTTCTTAAAGAAGATCAAGCTAAATCATTTCCCATTTCAGGAAATCAACCCATACATCATCTCCTACCAATTCTCATCAATAAATGACATAACACAAAAGCTTAAGGAGATAAAACAAACTGTACAACTTCCACTATGAATCCTTCAGAACCAAAAGTTAAAATAATTCAAGATCCATATCATGAAAGTGAACATAAAATACATCTGAAAGATATAATGAGCCAAATACCTCTTAGATAAACTGCCGAGTAGACCAAGACTAATCCAAGAGCAATCTCCTCACAGGTCTCTAATTGAACTTACGTTCAACCAAGGTGTAGGCTTCTCAGACTTTCTGCTGAATTTTTTTAACAAGAGTAACAAGCAACAACACATCTCTCATAAGAGAAGAACAACCTTACCTTATTCTTCATGTATCCATGAGTACTAGCAACTGATCATCTCATGCTAAACTCCATCTACATTATTGCACTATCATGAAGTATCAAGCAAATAATAAAAGGGCCCAATACACAAAGAATTACTAGACCATTGTCAAAGCTCCAATCATCTGAAACAGGAACTTATCATGACACCATGATCTACACATCCCCTAGGAGATACCATGCTTCAAGTGACCTCACCATTGTCTCAAGTACAATGCACAATGCCAAAACTCCAGTGCACAAGCAAGAGTATACCATGACATAAATCAAATATAGTTAAAACCAACATCACCTATCAAGCACCACCAACACCTTAGCCAAAGACTCCAAGCGTCCTCCATGGTTCCAAGATGTTGCACATCTTCAAATAATGTCCATGCAAAAGCAAAAGAACCTTTCTGCAACACTAAAGAAGACCATTCACCACCATGTGATGAATCCACAGTCACTGCTAGAGCTCCCACTGAAACGTGACACTCGAGCTTTCCAAGCATCATGACCAACTATTTTAGGTTCCCATAACATACTATTCAGGTACTCAATAATATCAATCCTCTCATCTCAAAGCAATCACACCAATGCACAAGTGACCATAGACAAGGCCAGCTAACAAGTCTGCACCACCAATGAATCAACCTCATGGATAAAGACAGTCCACATCCAAGTTATCTCACTGTAGCCAATGGGTAGCTAATCCACCAACCGCATAACTCGTAGATCACAAACATCGAACATGCAAAACCGTTATCACATTGAAAACTGCAACACTGAGATATCAAAAAGAATAACCACGTAGACAACATGACTCAAACACCAAATCATGCCAAATCTGATTTGCTAATCATGTCCACAACGAGTGCCATAATCAAGGAACCCACAAGCATTACCACAAGAATGCTGAGTGACAAAACACTTACCAACACTCCCATGCAGAGAAAGAGTCATACCTCCTCAAAACCATGCACCAAGCATGCATGCAGACCTACAACTATCTCATCCAACAACACCCCAAAAGGCCAGTGTCTAGACAATAGCTTAACAACAACTCCACATGATCACAAGTTTTACTTAACCGTGTAAAACCTGCAAAACCATAGAGCCATGCAAGTACAAATCATCCTTAGAAAGAAAACAACAGTTCAAGAGAATCCAGGCCCCTTTCAGGCCAACTTTAAACCACCACCATGTACATGCATTGAGAAAAAGAGAAAGGCTATTTTAGAAGCTTACAAATCATCTAATGATTAACTTCATAGCCTTTAAGTATTCGAGGTTGACAGGAAACCATGCCTTCCAACACAAGGAAACACCACCTAGCATAAGCACTCTCTTCCATGACTAAGAAACAATCTAGGCTTCTCTATATCACCCAGGAGCCTGGCATACAAACACCAATATGAAAGCTTTACTGCTGCACATCCACAGAGCAAAGAAATCCACCTCATACTCCAAGGTTAAACCTCTACCAGCCAAGAGACACAGATCACAACATGATCAACTCCTTTTTCCATCTTGACCATCCTTCAAGCTGCATGCTGTCTTAGAATATCAGAAGGCTTCCACTCATCAAAGGATCAATACATCAGTCCATTCCTCCAGATTTCTTTTAGCCTATCAAGCTAAGAAATCTTCACAGGAGAAATATCCAAAACCAACAACCAGAAGAAGGCTCTGATACCACTTGTTAGGAAATCTAGGAGCGCATCTTGTGAAAAATCCAAACAGTAGTGCCTTCGGTAACTTTCATTTCGATTAGGTTGCCTCAAAGACACATACAACTATGTCTAAATGCGGAACAGACATAGTTCATTTCCCACATTGATCCATATGAGAGAAAGACATGTAAATTCAACAGCAAGCATTAACATATTCTACTACATGAACCAACAGACATGAAAGATGAAACAGAAAACCAGAACACAAAGATTTACGTGGGGAAAAATACTTTCAGATAAAAAATCCCACACTCCAAAGATCGAGCCATTGTATTATTCAGCAACAAGAAGTTACAATACAGTTTCAGGCTCTTAGCCTTTCAGAGATTACATCTTGTTCATTCTAGATACAACTGGTAACGATAGATTTCCCTCTATAGTTTCTGATCACCCTCTCAAACAAAATGATCTTCGCACTATTACAATACCATCACATATACAGTGCAGATCAACATAAGAGAAGTCAAACAAGATTCATGATCAGAAGCTCTCTCTTCTCCTCTGTTCCGGCCTCAAGGCCCCCCAACCATACAACCAGCCTCTCGACCTTCACATCTTTTAGCTTTCCGAGTCTTCTCTATCTCATCAACCCTTTGTTTCTCTTCGGCTTTGGCTCTATGAAATGGTTTGTTTCCAACTGTTGGATCACAATTGTCGAATCATCCAGCTCAGAAATGGTTCACATTCTACTTTCTCTAATTTGTCCACATCATACCATGTTAGACAATCTTCACTCGGTCAATAGCGATCAACTTGTGTCGCATGTCGGTGAGACACTAGAAGTGTCTCCCCGATGCCACAAGACCTAATTACATGTTGTCGCCAAGAGTCGTCTCCATCGGCAAGAGGTTCCACTGAGCTTACAAGTTACATCGACCTCAACATGCACATCGGTGAGACTATCGCTATCGCTAGGAGATCACATTGAGTCTTCAAGTCATTCCGAAACCCATTGTATTACTATTGACATCCATCTATCGGCAAGACTATCATCTTTCGCCAAGACGTCACAACAAGCTTCATGTTATACCGATCTCCGAACAATCACCAAGAGTCATGCCGACATTCAAGAAGCATCGGCCAGACCATGGCTAATCGGAAAGAGGTCATACCGAAGTCCAAAGAGTCATACTGACAATAGGATTCCCATTGGCAAGACAAACACCCTTCGCCAAGACATCATATCGATGCCTTTAAGTCATACCGAAGACCTATCGTCGGCCAGACATTCCACATTCGCCAAGACTTCATACCAAAGCCTTTAAGTCATATCAATGTGTTCCACTATCGGTGAGAGAATCAACCTTCGGCAAGACATCTTATCAAGGCTTCCATGTTATCTCGAAACAACTGTTCGCCAAGAGTAACATCGAACTGATGACCCCACATGCTGTCGACGAGACTTCCGATATTCGATGAGACATCATATCAAAATAGGTCTTTCGGGCAAGAGTCTCCCCGATATCTTCGAGTGTTACATTGTTGCCAAGACAATCCTTCATCACTAAGACTTCTCACCGAGATCCTTAAGTTACTCCGAGTGTCCGTCGGTGAGACATATCACTATCGGTAAGACTTCTTACTGATCACCCAAGGGTTTCCCTGAAAGCTCCAACACTATTGCCGAGACATGTTACTTTCGGTAAGACTTCTCACCGAGCTGCCATAGGTTATCCCATTGACTTCAATGCGTATCCCTATTGGCAAGACCTTCCAATGTCGTTGAGACTTCTTCCCGAGTTCTGAAAGTCACTCCGAAGCCCTTGGTCGCTATGAGTCTCCTCGACGCCTGATTGAATGGCCTATCGGCCAGAGATCTCCATGCGGTGAGAGGTTACAATGACTGCTTTATGTCATAGCGATAGACTCCATAGTGAACGTGTTCGGAAAGACATCTGCAAGGTCACGACAACCAGAATATTTCACAAGGTTCCCAACTGCCAGTTGGCCAGACCAAAGAAATGTCACACCAACTTTGCTATTCCAGAGGTTCCAGCATGTGAGATTGAGGCAAAAATTCCAACAAGTTACATACCTCGGTCCAATACATGTCGTAGCCTAATATGGAGGTGGAGGACCACTAAAAATTGAATGAATGCCATGATTGTGAAATTTCATTACAATCATTAAACTAAATTAGTTAATCTTGCATTTCAAAAATGAAATTTAATAAATTAAATTCAATGAACTTGCTAACATTTACTTGAGCATCAAGGCCAAGAGCCTCATTTAGGAGGGCATCTATCATCACCAATTGGTGATCGACTATAGATGTAGCCTGCACACCTACCTTCTAACTATCCATGGGGTCATAACCACAAGGTGACCTGCAAGCCTAAGAAATATCTAGGGTGGAACCCTACCCCTTGAAGTCTCCCCCAACTCACACTATATTGCAAGGCTGACAAACAAAATGATGCTCTGGGTCAAGGAACTAATGGACTATAGTGTCTCAACCTCAATACTCTCCTTCACAATGGAAGGGATAACCATGTGCTCATAAGCTAGTTTGGTGAGTGCTCGTCTTGCTAGTTGTTGTGAATCAAGACGTGCCCTTGGTCTATCCTATGCAGACCCACCACCTCTACATTGGAAGTCCCGCATATCAAAATAGTTGGGGATTTTGTTGAGGACAAACTTGTAGTAGAGTTTCCTCAAGAAATATTGCTAGACCTCATTATTGTTGCATGGAGGATGGTAAAAAACCATCCACTACCTTTGCCAAAAATGGTTCTTTATCCCTTGGTGGTTGCACCAATGGATAGGAAACCTCTTGCTTGTAGGGTGTAGAGGTTGATTTGTTTGCGAGTTTGTGAAAAGGGAACACAAGTCAAATTTTGTAATTTTGTAATTTTTGACTTGTTTGGAGGATAGTTTATCTACAAAATATTCTCTATACTCCTGTCTCTTCTCTGCCCAACCACTTAATTTCTTGCTAATTAAATCTACATGTGTTAACATAGCTTCAAGTGATTGTGCAAGCATGGTTCTTTGCGAGGTTGAACTTGCAAGATCTTTCAACCTCATAATTAACTCCTCAATTTATTTTTTATTAGTTTCAATTTCCCCCATTAATTTTTTTCAGTTCTAGGAGGATGTTGAGGAATTGTTGGAGGAGATTGTTGGGGTGGTTGTTCATTAGGTATTTGGTCATGAGGTGAAGAAGGATTTTGAGGAGGAGAAGGAGGTGGATTATCAACTTCTAAAAATTAAAGAAATTAACATCAAAAACATATTAAATCTACCTATTTAATAAAAAATTCATAAAAATAATAATAAAGACTTACTCCTTTAAGCTCCTTGTCGATGTGGAAAAATTTTGGTGAAGAATTGGTGAAGAAATCATAAAATTTGGGCTCTCAATAACACGAGCATCCTTGGGAAGGGTTTGTAGGCCACAGATGGAAAAAAAGCACAGTTAAACAATGAATTAACTTTACTTTTTATTCCTTATAATGTGACATAACACACTCATGTTATAACACAAGTGCATTATGGGTTCGTTGTGACTGAACCTTAGGCTTGGTCACACCAAGCCATAACGCGAGCACGTTATAGCTTTTCAAAAAAATTAAAAAAGTTGGCCACTTTTTGGCCCCCCATCTTTTTGCACCCACTCATACTACATAAATCTATGCAAAAAATAGAACAAAATGTTCCCTAATTGATCTTCCACACCTCTTCAGCATACCCATTGCACACCAAGGTACAATTTCTAGTTAATAATAAATAATAAACCTTTTTTTGATAGGTGAACGCTTTTGACTAGAGCTATGAACCAATGAGGCCACATTCAGAGGACCTCATCCTTAACATCTTCCTCCTCTCTTCACCTTCTTTCTTCCTCTCTACTTTCACCTCTCTTCCATCTTCCTTCTTACTCTTCCTCCCACCTCCTCTTTTCCTTACTACTCTTCTCTTCCTCTTCTCCTCCTCCTCTTCCTCATCTCCTCCTTCTTCACCTCCTCCTCGATCCTTGCTCCTCCTCTCCTCCTTACTCCTCCTAGATCTCTACTCCACCAACGTGCTTCTCACCTTCAATCCTCCTCCCTCTACCTCCTTCCTCCTTCCCTCCTCCTCTCCTCCCTACTCCTCTCCTCCACCTCCTCCATTCTTGCACCTTTATTGCTACTCCTCCAACTCTTTCATCTCTCTCCTGCATTCCCGAATCTCTTACTCCCACCGTTCTTTGTCGCTATTACTCTATCGACTTTGCACTCTCCATTGATCATGCAACCAACATCACCATCAGGCATCTCCATCAACCTGTTCGCAACACTGCTATTTCCATCAATTGAGCACCTACAACCTCTAGTGACAACCATCCCACCATCTCTACTTTGTCCTCTATCTTCCTCCCATCGGAAAGAATTTGTCCCACCATCCACTTGTGGGATTTGAACTTTTGTGGTAGTGATGTAACTGCCTTGCAACAACTATTGCATTGTGGGGTCATCCCCAATAAATAATAAACTTACTAAGTTAATAAATGATTAAATAAAAAGGTAAAACTAATTTTTTAGTTTATTAGAATTATAATATTAATAAAATACATGCACTAAAAAATATAATTAATATATTACAAATAATAAAACAAATTTTTAATTTATTAGAATTGAAATATTAATAAAATACATGCACTAAAAAAGTATAATTATTATATTACAAACAATATTAACATTAATTGAAAGATAAACTCAATATTAGTAAATAAAAAATTATTATAAAGTTGAAGTTAAATATAATTAAATTACTAAATAAATTAAATTTTAAAAATTAAAATGTACTTCAAATAAAATACTAAAAATAAAAAATAAACTATATTAAAACTATTAAAGCTAAAATTTTATTTTTTATATTAAAAATTATGCAAATTTTTTTTATATTTTAAAAAAAATTAATACTATTTATTTATATATACTCAAAAAAATTAATTAGTAATACTATTAAAATTTTCATATAATATATGTATATATATTAAAATTAGTTATTTATATTATATATTATAATATAGTAATTATTAAAATAAATTTACTTTTTATTAAGAGGGGTAAACACTTTTGATTGGAGCTATGAATTGGCGAGGTTACAAATGGGGGACCTCATCCCCAATATAAATTCTCAACAATTACATCCCAATGGGATTTGGGCCCTGATGACAAGAACAATAATACAACAACTTCACCATCACACCACATCATGTCACTATTGGCAAAATAAATTTACTTTTAAATTTAAAAAGTCTTTTACATTTAATTTATTATTTATATATTATATTTATTATTATTATTATATAATTATTAAAATTATTAAACTAAAAATAATTTGTAAAAAGTTGTAAATATATGATTAACTATATTATATTTATTATTATGTATGTTATAATTAAAAAAATCTAAAAATCTATTTAAAAAAAAAAACATTTGTTTTCTCAAGCCTTAAGATTGAATAAGAATACAGTTGTTTTTTTTAATCATATGTAACTATATTGTTTAATATTTTAAAAATCTAGATCATTTCAATCATCTTATGATTGATTTTGAAAAATCAATTATCTACTTTTTGGTAAGAACTTTTTCCTAAATATCATCTCTAATACCTTTATTTACCTCCATTAATTTTTTTTTCCAGCTTGATAAATCACTACTAAGGGGCAACACCTTGAACACTTTTGATTGGAGCTATGAACCAGTGAGGCCACATTTGGGGGACCTCATCCCCGCCATTTCAAATTGCCACCACCATATCCACCTCTACCACCATGCCATATCCACTCCTGCCACCACCATATCCACTATTGTTTCCACCATATCCACTGCCGCCACTTCCTTTGTTGACCCCACCACAATGCCCACCAGAATCGACCATCGTTCCACCCCCCTCCTCGAGCGTTGACTGATGTTGCTTTCTCCCTATGAAAATCCCACTATCCATTGTGGGATTCAAACCTTAGACAACCCAACTACTGCCCTTGCAACTTAATGATTGCACTATGGGGTCAACCCCTCCATTCAAAAATATTTGTGCATCAACTAAAATTTAAAATTTATATAGAGAAAGTATCTCCATGTGAATACCTATAGGATATAGTAGATCCAAGAGATTTCACATGAATAGAGTGCTTTTAACTTTTGCATCGCCACAAAAACTAGACTTCTGAACATACCTATAAGATCTCAAGGCTGGAGTAACAACTTTATAGAGCTAGAGCATCGAAAAATCCCTACATGTACACATTTACTACATAAGGAATGCAATGTCGATGCATTTGTTATTGTACGAATTTCCTTTTAGAAGCCCGCAGTCCTAAAGCAAGGATGAAGATTAGCAGAGTCGTATGTCATAATAGCATGCTCACATGAGCAAGTATAGTAGTTTATGTGATTTTAGATGAAGAAAATTAGTGAAGGTTGAGACTAGCTCCCACTTTGATACATAGCTTATTTCATTCATTTGTGGAAGAAAATAGGGAAATATGTTCGAAACAAATGAGGCAAATGCAATCAGAATATCTCAGCTTTCGAAATACCTTGTCTCTAAATACCATATCACATCACAAAATCATTGCAGAGTGTGCACAAAACTGTGAAAACCATGGAAAAGTGCAACTTCTTGTTCTTGTTTGCACTTTATATGTTATTTTTGTGTTGCAATGGATCCACTCGTACTCAATGGGACACCCTGAAAGCCCATCTCTAGGAAACACGATCCTCTTCACAAAACCATGTAGAATGGACACCTCTATTCATTGATGCCCAACTTTTTGACACTAAAGTGGAAAGCTTTAATTCTAAAATAATGTAGCCAAAAGATGTGATTAAAGCTCTTCCTGGGCAGCCCAAAGATGTGGGATTTAAACATTATTCTGGGTATGTGACAGTGGATGCCAAGGCAGGAAAATAAATTTTCTACTACTTAGTTGAGGCTACTGATAAGCCTTCTTCTAAGCCTTTGATTCTCTGGCTTAATGGAGGTATGTATAAATGCTCTTTAAAACTTTACAATTCCCTAGATAATATGATGCTAGGTAAAATTGTGTTTTAACAGGGCTAGGGTGCTCTTCTGTTGGATATGAAGGGGAGAGGCAGAGAAGAAAACCAAATCCAGAATAAACAGAAAGCAAAAAATAAAAAAAAAACACAAAATTTATCCAAAAATTGATATTTGTATTATATCATTCAAATCATATACATTTGATTCCATATAAGAGAGTTGTTGCTCTTTCTCCTTACAATTCTTTCTTTTTTTGAACAAAACCACTTTTTTTTCTTCTCTTCTTATATTAAAAACATAAAACCTCCTTATTAAAATAGACCCCAAAAAGCCACAATAAAATTTCACCAAAAATAGGAGTAAATGTTATTAATTACAATAATAATAACTTGAGATTCATAATAAAGGAGGAGGAGATATGCCTAGATTTAACTGTTAAATCATATTTGAATATTGTCCAAGGTTATATATTAAATATGAAAGCAGATGCCTGAAAGATATTTCATGCAAAAATTTTGACAAATGAAACTTTACCGTACCACCGCCAAAGACAATAGATCATACTTGTGGGACTACGGTATGCTGTGGGACAATAGTATATATCGCACAACTGCACAAGACAGAAAGAGGAGTAGCGGGTCTGTGGTAGACATTGCACCACTGCACAGGTTTGCAAAAGGAGTCACGGGAATGCGGTGAACATGGAAGGCACGACGAAAGTGGGATTAAATCCAACACTCCCCCTTAATCACAACCGTTGCTATGTACAATGCCCAATTGATCTCTTTGATAGAAAAAACTTTATTTTCCTAATGCCTTAGTGAAAATATCTACACATTGATCTTGAGACCTACAAAATTCCAAAAAGATCTCTCCATTGTTAATTAGCTCTTTGATAAAATGATATCTAGTGTCAATATGTTTGCTTCTCTTGTGAAAAACTGGATTCTTTGACAATGCTATGGATGAGTTGTTATCACAATATATCTTTGTTTCATCCTTTTGTTCATGTTTCAACTCTTTTAACACTCTTCTCATCCAAACTGCTTGACATGATGCACTTGTTGCTACTACATACTCTGCTTCTGCTGATGAAAGGGTGATAATGGGTTGTTTCTTTGAAGCCCATGATACTACACTAGTGCCAAAGTGAAAAACATAACCTGATGTGCTCTTTCCATCATCAATGCTTCCAGCACAATCACTATCTGTGTACCCTATGAGCTTGAACTCATTTGAATTTGAATATTGAATTCCATAATTCTTTGTTCCACTTACATATCTTAGAATTTCCAGCTTTGCAATGTGAGTCTTTTGGAGACTCCATGAACCTTGAAATCAAGCTTACACTATACATGATATCTGGCCTTGTGGCTGTTAAATACATGAGACTACCAACGAGTCTTTTATACAAAGTTGGATCTACATTGGATCCTTTGTCATCCTTAGTTTCAAACTTGTCACAATAGGTGTTGGTGCTGATTTGCTATTCAACATATGAAACCTGTTTAAAATATTATTTGTATATTTTGTTTGAGAAATAAATATACCATTTTCATTTTGATTCACTTCAATTCCAAGAAAATACCTCATGAGACCTAAATTAGTCATTTCAAATTCTTTCTTCATGTCTCCTTTGAACAAATCAATTGCTAAATCATCGATGAATATCAAGTCATCAACATGTACAAACATACAATAAGAATTTCACCTTTTTCATTCATCTTGGTGTACAATGTAGGTTCACTGCTGCACCTATTGAAGCCATTT
>VDFB02321870.1:0-22062 GCA_007258455.2 Sequoia sempervirens
AATCAAACAACAAAGATATGCTTGTGGAGCTTGAAATGAGTAAAGCATATGATAGGGTTCGATGGTGATTTTTAGTGGAAGTGATGAGGGAGATGAGTTTTAGCAATGCATGGATAAACTAGGTTTTTAGTTGTATTTCTTCTCCAAGGTATTCAGTAATAATAAATGGGTCACCTTGCAGTTTTTTTGGGGTGCAAAAGGCTTAAGGCAAGGTGACCCAATGTCCCCTTTCCTGTATGTGATCATGATGGAGGCACTAAGTAGAAAAATATCAAAAATAAAAAATAATGGTGGTTGGAAAGGCATTGAAATCACAAGAAATATCCCTACTGTGTCACATCAGCTTTTTGTTGATGACACAATTTTGTATGGGGCCACTTCGATAGAGGAAGCATAGGGAATAAAAGAAATCCTAGAGAAATATTGCGCTAAGTCTGGCTAGCAAATTAATGCAAGAAAATCTAACATATACTTTGTGAATACCCCCAAAGGACTCCAACAAAGAATATCAAATGTTATGGGTTTCTCCATTGGGTAGTTACCTTCAAAGTATTTGGGGATTCCATTGTTCACAGGTGCTTCAAAACTCAATTTATGGGAAAGCACCATTTAAATAAGTGTAGTGTGTGGAAAAAAAGTTGGAAGGGTCGTTGGTTGACTATGGTGGGCAGAATCCTAATGGTGAAGGCAGTAATGGCGATGATACCTATATACATGCTCTCATGTATCGAAGCTCTGGTGAAGGCTATACATAGGTTGATGAGAATTGGATGCAAAATGGTTTGGGATTACCCTCATGATAAGAAATGCATTCCTCTCATATTGTGGGACACAGTGATGATTTATAGGACCATGGTGGCGTAGGCACTAAGG
This sequence comes from Sequoia sempervirens, assembly GCA_007258455.2. NCBI lineage: Eukaryota > Viridiplantae > Streptophyta > Pinopsida > Cupressales > Cupressaceae > Sequoia > Sequoia sempervirens. Next base: position 874 of record VDFB02321870.1, read on the forward strand.
ATTTGTTGATTCAAAACCGTGCTTTGGGCACGAAACTTGTTTGGGAGGTTTTTAAAAATTCATAAGCCATGTGGAGTAAACTTCTTAGGGTGAAGTATCTGGACTCAATGGCTTCAGAGAGGATTTTAACAGTGGCTAACCCACATAAGGGGTCGACCATTTAGAACTTCCTTCTTAGTTGCAAGGAAGTGATATGTGATCATTTGACATGGGATATTGGTGATGGAAAGATGGCTTGCTTTTGGGAGGAATCATGGAATAGCTACCTGACACTAAATTCAATGCCAACATTGATCAATGCCATTGCTTCCTCAAAAGCAAATTACGGGGAACTTTTGTGTGACTACATTTTTGCTAGAAGAGCAAATAGGATTTGGGTTTGGGAGTGGAAAAGCTTTGATTTTTTGTAAGGCCAAACAAGAATGGTTTTGGAAGAAGAGCTATCCAAAAGGTGACTTTTCATATCTGATTACCCTAATTCTATTCTATGGTATGCTTCAAAAAATGGTACGTATTCATTTAGCACAGGTTACAAGATAATCAAAAATGAAATTTTGGTGGATTCATGGCCCAAGTGGCTTTGTTGGAGTAGGAAAGTTCTCCCGAAGGCAAGAGCCTTCGCATGGGTAGCTCTACATGAGAGGATTTTGATAGGTGATAGGTTGGAATGGTTAGGAGCATGTGGGCCTCATTGGTGTGTCCTCTATAGACAAAACAATAAGGGCACCCAACACCTCTTATTACAATGTGAAATTGCCCAATTTTTACACTTTACACTTGGGAAAACAATTTTTTATTTTTAGTTGGAAAGATTCAAGTTGTGAAACGTATAACATTTATATTATTCCTCTTAATGGATACCTTGTAAAAAAGGTTATGATGACCTGAATAAAATTGTTCCACACTTTTTGTGGTCTAACTAGACTGGTAATACTAGTTTCAAGTACACGCCATGGTTACATTGTATCCAACCTAAAGCTAGAGGTGGGCTAGGCTTATTAGATCCCAAAACTCAAGGAGTTTGTTTATTAGCAAAATAGATAATTAGAGTTGTTATTGGAGAAGAGCCTTGAAAAAACCTAGTTTGTCATCGTATTATCCAAGCTTTGATCAAAAGGAAATGACAAATTTTCATGTGGTTAGATAAAATTTTGTTGGATCCTTTTTCATATTAAAGCTCCATTTCCCTTACAATCTATATGGAAGGCTTGGAAGCAAGTGTGCAAATGCTTGAACTGGAAAAAATATTCATTGCAACATGGGTTTGGTTTTGGGTCTACATCTATTTGGTGGAACGAATTGGTGCAATATCAAGGGAAACCTCTTGTTGTGTCATTTCAAAGACAAGATTATTATTTATTCAAAAAAGGGGTTTGACAGTTTGGAGACCTGTGGGATTTTAATTAACTAGATTGGACTACCTAGAAAAATATTAAGAAAAAATTTGGATTAAACAGGTTTGAGGGATTTGTCATTTTTATGAAATCTATGGTTCATATTGACCTTGTTATGAATATTTTCATTCCATTACAATGTAATTTATTCAAGGATTGTTGGTGGCTATCTAAACATCAATTTTCTTGCTTTCCTTTAAAAATATTTATTTGAGTCGCTTGCTTTGCCTTTAAATCCTAGATTTAATCAAAAGTGGAAATGTAGATTCCAAGAAAAGACTTGGAAAAAGGTGAGTGCTCAATTTTGGTGGTCTAAGGCTGAGGTTAAAGATTCTAGCTTGGAAGGTTTTACATTTCAAGCTACCTATTGGTAATAGGTTGAGATGTATGATGGTTCAACCAAATAAATGCCCATTTTTTCAACACAATAAAAATTTGAAACATGTTTTTTGGGAGTATGCATAGACAAAAAAGTGGAATATTATTTTGGATTATCTCCCTATTGTTTTTTATCATGCTTTATGTTGGAAAGAAGCAATTTTGGGCCTTGGTTTTTAGAAGAATATTGTTGTTGATTATATGAGGTATATTATTTTACTTCATAAATGGAAAAGTAGATGCTTAACTATTTTTTCAAATCATAATGTTCATCAAGAAATTTGAAACACATTTTGGGATTGTGCATGGACAAAAAAAAGTGGAATATTATTTTGAACTATCTCCCTATTATTTTTTATCATGTTTTATGTTGAAAAGAAGCAATTTTGGGCCTTGGTTTTTAGAAGAATATTGTTGTAGATTATATGAGGTAGATTATTTTACTTCATATATGGAAAAGTAGATGCTTGGCTATTTTTACAAACCATAATGTTCATCAAGAAGTATACATGCTAAGGTTTTACTATAATATTATTTTCCAAAATATTTTTTTCTCTTAACTGCAGGTCTCAAAGAACATGTGAAGATTAATAATCATTTGGATAAGGTCAAATATCAATTGTTACAACTACATAAAAATGATACTCTACTCTCAAAACACTGAAATTTAGAGTTTGATTCTCTTCTTTTGTAATGGGACTTTTCTCTTTTGAAATTGTTCTTGTTTTAGTTCTTTTCTTGAACGTTTTGAATTGTTATTATGTTTTTATTTTCTAATTTTTCTTGAGAGTGTTTTGGTTGCCTTCTCCTATATAATTATTCTTTTATTTTGATTCAATATAAAAAAATACCATATTTAAATTTATTTAAATTCACATTTAATTTAACATTTATTATTTCCCAATCATAACTCATTTATTTAAATTCATTCTTTATTTAATTAGGAAATGGTACATTTACCCTTACACTTATGTAGACTAGAAAGTTTAAACATCTTTAAAAAATGGTTTTAATGGTCTTATCCGTCCTTTTCCATTGATAGGAAACTATTATATGCTTGTCGTTGGTATTCATTTCTAATGATAAATGTTCTATTTTTTTTTAGAACAAACCATATCATTTTCCCCTTTTCACAAGGTGAAAATACAACACATGTCTAAATATACATTAATGCTTTTAAAGTTTCTATCACAACTTCTAACTTTTAAATTTGTGGGTAGGAAGAATTTTGATTTGTTCTTACCCAATTTCTTTTTTCCCTTATAAATGGAAAAGTATAATTTATAAATATAATAAAAATAATAATGATTTAAATAGTGATAGAAAAATATAATTTATAAATATATGAAAAAGTATGATGACATAGTAACAATAATAGATATTTATGAAGTTAAGTTTAATTGGTTAGTTATGTAATTTTTATGTTGGAAATTTAAATTTAAATTTTTAAATGAAAGATAGCGACAAAAATAATATTATTTTTTTCTATTTAATATGGAAGTGTAAGTCAAAGGATGATCTTGATCTTATCCCTTATTATTGAACCTTCAAGAGAGTTGAATCTTGGTGGATGTTATAATCAAGGAACATACCATCACCTTCACCAATTGTGCTCAACTAATTAAATTACAACCTTTGATGAATAAAAATGAAAAAGAGTTTATCTAATGAGTTGATCCCTTTCAATTTAATGAATAAAATAAATATTGTTACATTTAGAAAACCAAACCCTTTAGTACAACAAGACATAAAATAATGTCCATAAAAAATTACTCTTCTTTGTACCCCCACTCATGCTTATTAAACATCACAAAGATCCACTTTGCTATTTTTCAAAATTTGTAATAGTAAAGACCCACAAAAACTCTTTCATTCATATTGATTAAGGACAAAGATTATGTAAAAAATAAATATGATTGATTTTGTTGTTAGTTACCTTTATAAAAAATATTAAACTCTATATATTATAAGAGATTAAACTCTCTAATCTATATTTAAAGGAAAATAAGCTTTCCTTAATTTTTATCTAGATTCATCTAATAAAATGCAAAATAAGTTTTCTTTAAGCTTAATCTAGATTCATCTAATAAAATGCACATATAAATATAATTAATTTAGGTTAATGAATAATGTGCTTGAAGTGATCTTTTAAATATTTTATAATAATAATTAAATATAAAAATGAAAATTAAAATAACGACCACTTAGTTCTATAATTGAGGAGTGTACTAAATTTAACATAAATGTGATCATGATATGCCCTAAGTTCTAGAAGAATGAAACTCAAAATAGTATTCACTTTGGAACTAGAATGTTCTATTGTTTCTATGTAGGGACAAGTCAAGAGATCAAACATGTTCATGATAACAAATCTATCTTATACTTACAAAATTATATTATGAAATCCATAGACTTGTATTCTTCGCTTCACTTGATGCATCCTACCTTCTTCTATTTCTTTTGGTATATAGGGATAGGTGGTATTTATTAATACCTTTGTAGGGGTGTTGTTATGTCATGAGGGAGCATGTTCTCCAAAGACAACTTTAAAAATTGTACGAATGATACAAAGCAACACTCTTAAGTGATGCATATACTATTGGAATATTCATGTAGAAGTAAATTCCTTTTAGTGCACCAAAACTTTTTTTTCTCCTTAGAATGAGAGAGACTCTTGAATATTTGATGGTTAGAAGATGATTAAAATGGATGCATTGAATCCTTTAAATACAAGGACATAACAACATATCATTCAAAATTGTATTTAATCAGGCTTAGATAGAAAGGGTAAAGGAAAGAATCGCCCTAATTTGAATGTGGACAAGCGATGATGTCCTCATGACTATATACTAGTCTTGGAACATGAAAATAGATAGATCATAGTAGATAATATGTACATGGAAGTATATGTGTGCATTGTAGTGATGAATAAGTGGTAGGGTAAACTATAGGATATATAAACACATGTTCATATGAGTAGGTGGTAAGTGTATAGGAAAACTTGTAATGGGTAAATGGATAACAAAGGGCTAGGAAAATGAATTTGTATAAAATTAACTATTTGACAATATGTTTCTATATCAAATCACTCTCCTTAAAATATAAACTAAACTAAATGGGAGATGGCAGGGGTATACAAATTTCACCATTACATTTTCGCCTAGTTTGAGGTGTATGAGATTCCTAGAATTATCATGCATCTAAATATTTGTAGCACTCACAAACATGCACATAAAGTACAAATATTTAGACATCACAAATATACATATAAAGTACAAATATTTACAAATCAAGGTTTATATAAAGTAACATACTATACAAATATATGATCACGTAGGTTGGCCTTTTGTGTAGGTATTTTCTATAAGAACAAAATATGAGTCTCTATAAGCATTTGTAACTATCTATAGATTTAAACATAAATGTGTTAGAAATATGATATGCCCCCAATAATTGGTTGTACCATAGGATACAATGAATTGTAGAATAGGGAAAATAATACATGAAAAATAAAATATAATCTAAGCATGTAAGGATATATAGCAATGATCATAAAGAATGCATTGTGTAATGATCATATAAATGTATAAAAAGATAATCATGTTAAGCATATGGGTTAGAGATGGTATTGATGAATAGCAATGTTGCCCCTAGAATGGAACAAGGAAGGTGATATGAACCTTAGCAACCAAAAATACCAATATAAGTATAATGGCGTGAAGCTAAAATAAAAGCATGAAGTTATAACAATGTGTAAAGGGGAAGTGTAATGCTCTCAAATATAAATATTTTTTTGTGAAGGTACAATATAAATGAGAAATGTGTGATGATATATCAAATAGGAAAGGGGAAGGCATGATGACCCCCAATGTGAAAAGGGAAGGCACAGTGCCCCTCAAAGGGAAAGGGGAAGTTTTGATATACCCAATGTGATAAAAGGAAGGTGTGATGCCCCTAATGTGATAAAGTGGGTACTTAGGACTTGAATGAATCATGTGAGAAAAATAATGTGAGATGCAAATGTGAAAGACCATATAAAGGAATAGGCCCCTGTATAGACAGACAACACGGTAGAGCCCAAAGATGTGTAATGGGAAGGTGTGGTTTTCCCATGGATATAGATGTGAGAGTGAAGGTGTGGTAAAGGTGTGATTCCCCCAATATAATAAGATAACTCTATAAGCATGATAGGCTTAGGAAATAATTTTAAAGTATGGGGGAAGAATGACGCCCCTAATGGAATGATAAGGCAATAAAGGCTCAAATATTATGGAGGAAGATATGATGTCTCGATATGGTCATGAAGGTACAAGGTGTATCCATGAAGGCACAAAGTATATATAGTGAAGGCATGATGCCCCAATGTAAAGATGTAATCATGAACCTACATCATATAAAGAGGGAAGGTATGATGCACAACTTATTTTAAATTACATGTAAGGGTGGTGTATTTAAGGATGAACCCTAATTTATTTATATCAAGTATTATTATGGGAATGTTTAATTGAGAATATTATAACAACATCATGCAGCATCATAAGTGCATTATTCCCTACATTATCATCCTAGTCATCTTGGACCCTTACTGATGCTCTTGAGCTTGGTTCGTGACCAATGAATTGGTCCACCTAGGGGTCTAATTGAGGAGAACATGACTTGTTATTCAAAAGATTTCATAAAGGTGTTTATAAACACCACTAATCCTAAATCTCAAATTTAGATAGTAGAAGATCAAGTTGAGTGAGTTTTAGGTATCAATTTTTTGTCAAATCATTCTTACAGGCACATGTTCAATTTTGTGCACCATTTCGCTTCTACCTACACATAGATTAGGTTCATATAGACAAATATAAACCATATCATAACACTATTAAATTGTAAATTTTAAGACACATGTTAAATTAAATCTTAAAATTTCAATGATATAAAAAATAAAATCATGATACTTTCAACATTATTTTACTTTCTACAAGATTTAACTAAATATTATATTTAAAATCATTTAATTAACACATTATTTTTCAATCCTAACTCATTTATCTAAATTAATATATCATTTAATTAACTAAACTATATATAGAAAATAATATATTTACCCTTACACTAATAAACACAAAAAAAAATTAAACATCTTAAAAAGTGTTTTAGTATGATCTTATCCGCCCCTTTCCATTGACATGAAACTAATTTTCTAATGATAAATTGTTATAAAAGGTGAAAATACAACACAACTAGATATACATAAATGTTTTTAAAGTTTATATCACAACTTATAACTATTAAATAAATAGAGGTTGACATGAGCTCCTACTCCTCAACCACATTGTGTTTAATTTGTGTGTAGGAAGCATTTTAACTTGTGCTTACCTAATTTATTTCTTTCTTCATAAATAGAAAAGTATAATTTATAAATATATGAAAACAACATGATAATTTAGAAAATAATTACTTATAAATTTATGAAAAAATATGCTAATTTAAGTAGTATTAGAGATTGTTTATGAAGCTGAGTTTAATTGATAAAGTTATTAAAAAATTGTTATAAATTTAAAATATTTGTTAATGATAGATAGTGACTAAGTATATTTTTACAGTTAATATAATATTTATATTTTAGTTGTAATTTTTATAGAAAATATTTATTTTTAAATTATGAATTGTAAAATTTTAATTTTTTAATTTATATATCATAATTATTATTTTAGTTGTAATTTTTATAGAAAATATTTATTTTTAAATTATGAATTGTAAAATTTTAATTTTTTAATTTATATATCATAATTATTATTTTTTTAAGTATTTTTCAAAAAATTTAATGAAAATAGCATCTAATTAATTGAACACTTTTAATTTATTGAATAAAAATAAATAATTTTATAGTTGATGAACCAAACCTTTGGTGTAACGAGGTATAGGATAATACCCTATCAAAATAGAACTCTTATTTGTGCCTTCACCCAACTTATTAAGCATCGCAATGGTCTGCTTTATTGTTTCAACATTCTCAATAATGCAAGACCATAGAAATAAACTCTTTCATTCATATAGATTAAGAACACAATTATGTAAAAAACCAAACATACTTGATTTTAATGTTAGTTAACTTTATATATATATATATATATAATGGAGTGTGTCAACTTTTGACATCGACATGGAGACACTTGAGCGTAGTTTAGAGACATCACATATCATTCTTCTTCCCACATCTTCCTTTCATGAATAGGAAGACATCTTGCATATCATCCTGGTTTTGTTTCTTCCTAAGGGGAGGAATGTTGTTCGGTGAGATTGGATCATCTTCAACGTTCAATGTCATGCTTCTACCGTTGTAGGAGACTCACCGTTGAGGGGGGTTGCATGGTCTCTCTTTCTTCTCTCTTATGGGGGGTCATTTTCCTCGAATGGGGTTTTGTCCCTCTCATGCATCATTGAGAGTATTTTGTATTTCATCTCTCTTTTGGGGAGGAGTTTTGTCCCATTGGGTTTTCTTCTTTTCTCCCATTTGTGGAGAGATTGCCTAATATGGCCTTGTAGTTGGCACCCATCCTTGCTTTCATAATAATTGACTCCTTAAGTTGTACTTAAGGGGGGATGTTGGTGTAAATAGGTGTTTTACCTATCTAGGTCCTATTTACATGTTAAGTCCACTTAGATTCTAGGAGGGAATCTTTCTAATTAGCATTAATTAGGAGGGAATCCTTCTAGTTAAGCATTAGTTGTCACTTATCTTTTGGCATTTAATGCTTTTGTCCTAAGTCATTTAATACTTGTTGGGGTAGTTATCTCATTATATAGGATTAAGACACATGTCAAGATCTTGTCTAATCATATCCCACATTTTCCCTTTATAAGCAAGGCATCATTTGTAAATCTTAGACATTTCAGTTTAGTTGTAAGTCTAATATATCACTACAATCATGAGTATTGCATATTGGCCATATCTTGCATCCATTATTGCAAATCTGTGTTCTTTCTTTTTCCTCTTGTAGAAGGTTGTTGTTGGTTTTTGTAGGTGATCTGAGAGGCTTGATTCATTGAATGACTCTAACAAGACTCACAAATGAGAGAAAAATCCCTAATTACTACTTTCCAAATAGAATCCTCTATGACATGGGGCACATATGTGTCCCTATTAGGTAATTTCAGAAGATGGCATAGGAATCACACTATAAACACATTACAAGACACTTTGGGATAGAGAAGATAATTTTTGTACTATAGAAGTACTTCTACTAGCCAAAATTACATCATGATGTCATCCTATAGACTCCATCTTGCGCATCTTGTGCCATTGTGAATCATATCAATAAAAGAGAATGGTTATACACACCTCTCCCAATGCTTGACAATTATTTGCATTCAACTTCAAGGGATCACATGTTAGACCTTCTTATGACCAAACATGATTATGATTATGTGTACATGATGGTTGATATATTTTTAAATATGGTTAATATGATATTTTATAAGGGCATTTTTGTAGAAGATATTGTTGAGATTTTATTTGATAATAATTGGGTCAAATTTTTTCTACCCGAGAGTATCAATTTTTAGAGGGATGGCAGGTTCCTCAAAAAATCATAGTCAAAATTATGGACTAGTATTGACATGAAGTTGACAAAGTCCAAACATTACTTTTGATTGATAAATAGACTAAGGTGGTGAATTGCATGGTCTTTCATATTTTAGATATATCATTTAAATTATCCCTATGTACAACATAGCTATGACCATGCTATACATAGTTCCATAGAGCATGGTTTGTTTGAATTGACTTGGGTACCAACCATTAGCACTCATTGATGTAGCCTTGTCTATCATAATGAATGAGACATCTTTGCACCTAAAAGAAGGTGGATAAGGTAAATAAGTTTTTTGAGAAGATTAACCACATATAGCAATAGGTTGATGAGATACTATAGTATACCAACCAAAATTGCAAGGAATGACATGATCAATATCATACACCTCACTAGTTTCAGTTTGGTGACAAAGTTTGGATTAGTTTTTCTAAGAATTATTTCTTCTTTTTTAAGTAAGAAATTCAATCAATAATATATATATATATATATTTTTATTGAGTGACATTATTCCATAACATAAAACTTTCACTACAAATAAATTTTTATGATCTATTTGAATTAGATCATTAACTCCAATATCACATAGGTATCCTTTAGTATTTTTTATTAAAGTTATTATATGTTATTAATTTTGAATTAGTACTAAAAAAAATTTAGACCTATATTATTATTCTATAACTTATTTCTCTTAGTATATATATCATTTTTCTTCTATTTTTATTGGAACAAGGATATCTATGTGGAATACAATGTATTTTTACAAGATTTTTCTAACAATGTTATTTTTTCTAGTGTCTTGAATAGAGGTCATATTTTCATAGTGGATCTACATTCATTTAATTTTTTTAAATATAATATTAATGAAACATTGTACTTATTATAGTTTTTAGAAATCTTATAAGATACATAGTTTAAAAAAAAAATTCTAAATGACTTCATTTGATCCCCCAAAAGGTGAATCAAAATTATTCTTTTGTCAACATTTTGATAAGTGCAAAGGGGTTTGGTTTGATTTGAATTAATGTATCAAAGTAGAAGGAATGCATCTTTCCATAGAATTTTCCAAATTTATATGAGTTCTTGATTTTAAATAAAAGTTATCTTATTTAGCTTAGTACTTATCATTTCATATTTACTTGCTTTGTCAATTACTAGTTGTACAATACACTGTCTCCTCACTGGTGTTGTTCACTAAAATTATAGCATAAATCTAATCAAGGTCTGATGATATTTACATGTCATGCTTATTATTATGTTCCAAATATTTATATACTTATGATAACATGTGTTTATGTATATCTCTTATGATCACATGCATATATTTTTATTATCCTTATCATGCTTATATCTTTTAAGTACATATTTATGGTCCTTATCATTCTTAGATCTCACTTGTTCCTACATGATCCTTAACTAGCATGTGTAACTATTAATATTTTACTATATACCTTCATTAATGGAAAAATTATGGGGCATGTTACCTTCCCCTATTATACATATACTTTCTTGATCAAATATTCCCCATTTCCTTAGATGATTATCTTATGATGATATATTTTATCATGTTTACATGCTTTTAAAATGATTATATATTTTTATCATTTCCTCAATTTCCTTGCATCCTTTATATGTAACCAATTAGAGGGGGGCATATATGTCACTAATTCTCATTTTGTGAGTTATATTTTGTAATGCTAGGATCATAGACATGAAGGGTTATTTTTATCAATCTAGAACTATGTTATCAAAATCCTTGACTAGTTTGATATTTTACTACTCTTCCACTTAGATGGAGCTTCACCACATTCCACATAGATGGATTCTCTTACCCTTATCATTTTTACTTTTAATATTTGTGAGGATGGTTCCTATTTTCAAGCAAGTTGTAGTTAGTGCATATTTTAAATGTGTGACCAATAGGCTACTCATTATATAAATATAGGTTTGTAATAGAGAACTCACTACGAGGAGAGTACACATGGTCAAAATCTTTATCATTATACTTTGAGTAAATCTTTATCCTATTGCTCATGTTTAACAATATTTAATCTCCATGTTGAATACATGCTTACTTTGAAATGCATCCTTGTAGTATTTTGCATGGACATCAAATTCAAGGGAATTTAATTACGAAAATCACATTACCCATACCATTTTCTCTTACGTTTTGTTCCCAATTTGACTAGGTAGCCTTTTATGCATTAAACTAGTGTGCAAGACAATACATTTTATATCGAATTGACAAATAACTTTATTTGAGAATGTTCCCATCTCTCTAATCCCTAGGATCTAGATCCAAATCTATATATCCACTATCATCACCTTAGTCCAAATTTATGAGTTTGGTTCATTAACCCGAGTATCTTTTTTTTAGGTTTATAATAGAGCACTCATGATGAGGAGAGTACAAGTGATCAAAATCCATATCATTATACTTTGAGTAAATATTTATCCTCTTGAGTGTTTGAAAAATTCTTAATTTCCATGTTGACTACTTTCTTACTTTGAAATGTATCCTCGTAGTAGTTTTCATGGACATAAAAATGAGGGAAATTTTAGTGGTGAAAATCAAAATATCCATGCTATTTTCCCTTATGTTTTAGTCCCAAGTTGACTAGGTTTCTATTTATTCATTGAATAGTGTGCAAGATAGTGTATTTTACATCAAAATTGACAAATAAATTTACTCTATCATTTCCCCGTCATCACTAATCCCTAGGATTTAGATCTAGGTCTTCATCTCCACTATCATCACCTTAGTTTATATATATAAGTGTAGATTGACCTAGGTATTTTCATAATCACATATTTGAACCTTGAAATTTTGAATTTGAATTCATTAAATTGGGCCTATATTTCTCCCTTGGTGATTTTATGCTAAAGTACAACTTATTTTAAATTACATGCTAGGGTAGTGTATTTAAGGACTAGCCCTAGTTCATCTATATAAAATGTTATCATGGGAAAAATTATATGAGAGATTCATAATAACATCATAGAGCATTGTGGATCCAAAAACAATATTTTGAGTTTATGTTATGTCATGTTTATCTATTCCAATATGTTTTCCAACCATTTGATAATTGGAGATATAGCGCACATTTGAGGGAATAAATTATTGCTCATAGATTGACAATGAAGACATGGGTGATAGGTTCTTTTGGGTTTTTCTATTATAATTTCAAGTTGACACCTATGATTTTTGGCATGCATGGCTATATTTGGAGGGAGGGCATATGGTCCCCTTCCTTTCTCCTTTAAAGATGTTATTTGGGTCAATGAACTCTCATCCTTGGAACATGAAAATATTATCTATTTTCAAATGCATGCAATAAATAAGTTCATATTAGACCCAAAAATTGAGAAATTTCCCAAGATCTAATGGTATCTTATAGAAGAATGTGGGTTAGCCCACTCTTGTTATCAATCCTATCCTAATTTTAGATGATTTTTTATACCTTTCTAAACATGCTATGATCTTTGAGTTTAAGGGAATTAAAGTCTCATTACCTTTCTTGTAGACTTGGGCTCATCAAACTTGGTAACCTGAGGGGGAAATAAAGATTATCCTTGTTGTGAATGCATTTTTTATTTTATTTTCAAGAATGGATGATAAAAACATGACCTTTGAAAGAGGCCCTTATTTTTCTAATCAATAATGTTTATTCATCAAACTCTAGCATGTGGGTTTTGATCCTATGTAAGAGCTTCCTTCTAGTATACTTGTCTAAATTTCTCATGTTTGGATACCCATAGAATTATAAAGAATTCACATTCTTCAATCCATTGTTGTGGTCCTTGAGAAACTCATTGGTTCATCTCATATTGTGATAGAAAGGAAGGTAACTAATTATACTTGTAGTTGTGTTAAAATTGATCTCAATAAGCCTCTACCTAAATATTTAGGTCTTAGATTGGGGAAGATGAGTTGGATTCAACATATAGATTATGAAGCCCTTTCCTTTTAGTATTATTTTTTTCATGGCTATGGGGACTTGCAAAGAGATTTCCCATAAAGGGTTATAGCTACCTCCTAATATTCACTATACATTTTTATTGCTAAAACTAAGGTGAAAGGAAAATCCCCAACCAATATTGATGGAATCGATTTGAATGAATTCATGCATGTGAAAAACCATAGTAGAGTAAGGCCATAAAATCATCATAAAGGATTTTTCAAGAGGTAACTTCAATAATAGATTTGATGTCCCAAAAAAATTTGAGAAACTTGGACCTACTTTAATTGAGTTGCCCCTATTAGGGAAATAATTGGATCTATATAATCTTATTATTTCTCACCTAGCGAAAACTCATGATGTTCCTCAAATTTAGGTGTCCATGAATGCGATTATCTTTATCTTTCCTAGCTATATTAAGGAATTTATCAAGCATCAATACACTAATAATGTGGAAACCTCTATGGTTGCCACATCTCCTTTTACTATAGATACTACCATTGAAGATGACTATGATTATTTTTGGCTAAAAAAATATCTATCCCTTGATTGAAAAGATGATTCTAACAATAAATCTCCTCTTTTAGGCCTTTAGCAAAAGAATCTAAAAAATAATTCCTCAAATAAGATCTCCAAATTATGAGAATGTGAAGATGATTGGGAAATCCCAGGTCGAATCTAACTTGTCATTCAAACATTAGATGTTCACTTCTCTACTCCTCATAAATGGTTATTATTTCATGGAATACTAGGGTTTTGGGAAACACCCCTCATTGAAAATCCATTTGGAAGTATAAGCTTGATGTTAATTTTTTATAGAAAATATAAATTTCAATTAAAGAAGTGGCTTCTATCTCCTCTAATATTTGGAAAGGAAGTTGGTTATAATGTATTAGATCTCTGAAAGTATTTGTTGGTGTTCTATCTTGTTTATCAAATCCTCATTAACTTTCTCCCTTTCTTTGGTTAACTAGTAGACATTTTATCTCCTTGGTCAACTCTTTCTTCAATTCAAGTAGCTCTATTTTCGTAACTAATGTTTCTACTCTTACAAATTTCTAAGGTAAAAACCTCCTCTAGAATCATATTAGATTTATGTACTCTTTGTTTCTTTCTTCTCCTTAGATCATAACAAGCTACTTCATTGTTATTCTTAGTTTGGATAAAAAGTTAGGTGGCACTGGTCACTTAGATCTTTCTCCCTATTTTCTAGGAGAAAAAATATCATTTCTTGATCCCATCGATGTTAAGCATAGATTTAGTCTTTTTACTTAAAATAATAGAAGGTATGGTCTGTAGTCCATCTTTAAGCATCTTGACAATTTTTTTGTTTGTTATTATTGTTTCAACGATTCTTTGGTCTCCTCCTTTGATATTTTGCATGAAGGAAAGGATTAGATCATTGGCTTACTAAGTTTTCTTCCTTTGTCTTCTCTCTCTTGCAAATTCCTCCTTTCAAGCTTCAATTAACATAGATCAAAGATTAAATGATTCAAGAAAATATTGTTGCCTGGTGGTTGTCAAAAACTATCTTTTGGTATTGCTATGTATTCCTTCGTCAAAAGACTTCAATTTGTGAAGTCCAAGCTCAAACAATGGAACATGTCTTATTTTGGAAACATCTTTGAGAAAAAGAAACAAGTGTAAGAGAATTTGGATGACATTATCTTCCAAATTAAGGAAGCTAGAATGAAAAGGGATTGTCTTCTTCAAGAATAATCTCTCCAAAGAGCTTAAATTTTTTATCTTATGATAGGAGATATACTAGAAATATAAATTGAGAATTGATTGATTGCAAGAGGGGGATGAGAATACCTCCCTTTTTCCATAATTCAATGAAAGGTAGGAGAAGTGGGGTCTTTTGTATCAATTCTCATCTCAGTATAAGGAAATCAACTATCCTCCTTCCATGATATAAAGTAATTTTCTTCAATCTTCCATGAAAGTGTTCCCCTAGCATTGGAGGAAGATAAAATCATTTTGGATTACATATCTCCTCTTTTCTTTGTAGATATGAATAAAAAATTTACAAGTCTTGTCTCTTGTGAGGAGATTTGAACTTGTGTTTGAAATGAAGAAGGGGAAAAATCCTAGCTTGGATGATTTTCCCATTGAAATCTTTCAATAATTTTAAGATGTCTTGAAGCTTAATCTTTTGGAAGTGCCTTGTGAGTCAGACTAAAAACCGTATACTCAAGAAATCATCAATACCACCTTTTTGGCCTTGATTCCTAAAAAAGAGGGGGCTAACTCTTTTGATTTGTTCTTTTGTATTAGTATTTACAACATCACATATAATATCATCACCATACTCATTGCAAATAATGTAAAGTGGATTCTAGCTTCCCTTATTTTATGTGAGCAAGGTGGGTTTGTGAAGGGTCATCAAATCTTTATTAGTATTGTTATAACCACTAAATCTATTCTCTGTGTCTCATTATAGGGATAAAGCAATTTTTATCAAGCTAGACATGTCCAAGGTATGTGATAGAGTCATATAGTATTTCCTTTTTATTGGTTCATGAGTTGTGTGAGTTCTCCCTCTTTTATTTTAATTAATGGAATCCCTTCCCTATCTTCTATACTTCTAGGAGTAAGTGACAAGGTGATACTTTATCTCCTTATCTCTTCGTCCTCATGGTATAAGATCTGGGTAGATTACTAAATCACTAGAAAACTGGTTGTATCGATGGTTGGACTATTGCTCAGGATCTTGACTCACAAATTCATCTTTAGTTTATTAATGACACCACTTTGCTAGTTGTTGCTAATATTTAAGAGGTTGGTCTTAGGAAAGATTTCAATATTTATTTGGAAATTTTTGGCTAATGGGTTAATGAAGACAAGTCTAATATATTCTTCTTTAATACCCCCTTGATTATTCAGTAGAGAAAGACTCTTATCCTTTGTTTTAAAACATGGTGGCAACTTTTTTTGAATAAATTTTAACCCACTTATCATTTTTTAAATATTAGAGAGATTAGTGGAAGAAGATTATCGATAAGTTTATAATATGGGCTAGTCATTAAACCTACTAAGGGTTATCTTTTACCACAATTTAACTCTTCAAAATTATATCCTACAAGTTTTACCTATCTATATATTCCTTGCATTATTTCCCCCCAAAATCTTTGTTAATGAATTTGATACTCTCTCTAGGAAGTTCTTATGGGTGGAAAATTTGGAATCTCAAGAAATGGAGTTTAATTAATTGGTATTAAGAGAAAATGCTAAGAATAATGGTGGCATGCTCCTTAGGAAAACTATTGTCAATGGTCAAGCCTTGGTTACTAATATTTATTAGCAATGGTATAAGTATCTAGATCAACCTCAGGCTAGAATTCTTAATTTCAATTTTTTAGGAAAAGTTGATGATATTGAGATAAACAAAAATGGATATGATCATAAAAGGTTCAATGGTTTCGAATACTATTAAGAGGGGGACTTTCATTGTCAAGGATGGTCTCTTCTATATTGTTAAAAATTGTTAGAGGGGTCTCTTTTGGAATGATGATTGGGATCTCCACCCCCTCACTCTTCTCTTCATTTCATCTTCTAAAACTCTTGATCCATGTCTTTAAGGTAACATGATGGTATAAGGTTGATGACTCAAGAGTACTCTTGAGGTGGGGGAATCCCTAGTCTATCATTGAAAATACACTAGTAAATGATTTGTAGGGGGGACTTCTAAAGTCCAAGCCACTCTATCTTTTATTCTTGTAGGTTGGCCACATTTCTCTCTAGAGGAAGCAAATGTTCTCATTTAGTGAATTGATCATAAAGAAACTTATATTGTAGCTCTTGGCTATAAATCCCTTTACCTGAAAAAATGGTCAAAATAGAGATTTTATTTTATGGAGCAAAATTTGGAACAAATTTAATTGGCCTACATACAATTTCTTTATATGGCTACTCTATCAAAATAAATGTCTCACCTAGGATATTATTAGAAAGATATTATTTTAGGGCCCTTTAAAATTTTGTGTAGTATTAAGGAAGAATTTGTTGCTCACATTTTCTTATAATGTCCATTAGCTTTAGGTATTTGGGGGAAATAGTAACATACCTAGAATTGGCATGTCATGCTACTTCTTTGTCTAAGTTATGGGTGAGTATGGGTTGGCCACCGTTTATGACTATTCTTCGTCATATAGGAGCTTGGTCCTATTTTTATTCTCTAGTAGATTTGGCTTGAAAGAAACCTTCAAATTTTCCAAGGTCACTAAAGTCTCCTTGCAAATGTGGTAGAAGGTCACAGTTTTTATTAGAGGCCATTGTTTCCAAGTGTTATATGGATGAGACTCTATCATCCTCTAGTCTTCAACTTTGAATAAGCCTTAGCTACATTATATTGTTGTTCCTTTATATTTCTTTTTCCTTACTTGATAGATTTCTAAAAAGTTGAGTAAGGCTAATAAATAGTCTCACCCCCTCTATGTTTCTTTAAAATAAATACTATTGGCTTTTATCATGACAATCTAAGTGTTGTTGGGTTTAGAAGAGTAGGTTGTGTTAGAGATGAGTTTGTTCACATGTTCTTCTTTGTTGAGGGTCAACACCAACAATCAAATGGAAGCTAATTCCATTCTTTTGGCACTTGAAAAAGCTTGTGAGATGGGTTGGAAAAAGATTATTTGTGAAACTAATTCATTAATAATGGTTTTTCTAGCTTGGCAGCTAAGGGGGTTTAGGTTTTCAAAGATTATGGTTATCAGATGAGCTCTTTGATCTCTTTGTTGTGGAAAACCTTTATGAGTTTTTTTCTTCTTGCTTTATTTATGGGTCTAGCCATTTGGAGATTTATAATTGTAAAGTGTGAGGGGTTTCTTTTAATATAATTTTCCCTTTTACCCAAAAAAACATCATAGAGCATTATAATTGTACTATTTACATGCATTATCATCCTAGGTATATTAAACACTTACTTGTTGTCCTTGATCTTGTTTCATCATAGTTCAATTGGTCCACCTAAGGTCTGACTGAGGAGAACATAACCTTTGTGATTCAAAAGAACCTTAAAGGTGCTTGTAAACACCACCAAACATTACTTAGATTTAAATAGTAGAATATCAAGCCACACGAATTTTAAGTCTTAAACATTTGTCAATTCATTCTTCTCATTACATGTTTAATTTTGTGCACTAGTTCACTTCTTCATACACATAAATTAGATTTGTACACATAAATTTTTAAAAGAGTACAACACAATTAATTTATATATTTTGAAACACTTACCAAATTAGATTTTAAAATACCAACAATATAAAAAATCATTTCAATTTCTCCATAATTCGATTAAATACCATCTTCACAAGTGTTTTTGTCTGATGTTATCCGTCTCTTTCCTAGGTATCATATGCTTATCGTTTGGAATATAATTGTTCCGAGTGTTACAGCCAACCATATCATTCCCCTTTTTAAACGTTTCTATCACAAACATTTCCATGCACCTCCTTCTAAACCATGGAATAAGTATACGTTGACTTGACTCTCCTCCCATATTGTGTTTTAATTGTGTGTAGGAAGAATTTTAATTTGTTCTTACTTAATTTATTTCTTTTTCATAAATAGAAAAGTATGATTTATAAATATATGAAAACAACATGATAATTTAAATATCCATACAAAAGTATGATATATAAATATATGAAAACAATAGAAAAGTATGATATATAAATATATGAAAATAAAATGATAATTTAAGTAGAATTTTTTTATATAGTTAAGTTTAACTGATTAGTTCAAAAAAAATTAGGTTGGGAATTTAAATTTAAATTTCCTAATGGCAAATAGGTAGAAAGTTTGTAATATTATTTTAATTGTAATTATTATAGAATTATTTTATTTTTATATTATGAATTGTAAAAGTTTTTTTTCTAATTTATATATTATGATTGTTTTCAAAATATATTTATATTTTTTAATGAAAAAAGTTTATTTAATTAGTTGGGTATTTGAAAAAATAAATAATTCTAAAGTTAAGAAATCAAATTTTTTAGTGTAAGAAGGTATAAGACAATAACCCATAAAAGCATAACTCTTCTTTATGCTCTCACCCGTACTTGTTAAGCATCACAACAATATGCTTTGTTCTTATTTCGACATTTCCAATAGTGAAAGATCATAAAAAGAAATCATTTCATTCATATATATTAAGAACAAATATTATGTGAAAATCACACATACTTGATTTCATCGTTAGTTACCTTTATAAGTTAAAAAAAATCTAGATATATTCTAAAACTTAAATGTTTTACTCTATTTTTTAAAGGAAAATAAACTTTACTTAAAACTAAGTTTAGTCTAATAAAATGCATACATATAAATATGGCTAATTTAGATTAAATAATAAATGATTTCAAAGTGATATTATGAATGTTTTATAGTAGTTAACTAAATGTAGAAATATAAATATAAATAATGGTACTTAAATTTATAATTGATGTGCATATCACTTTTGATTTAGATATAATATGATATGTCTTAGGGCGTAGAAGAATGAAACTCAAACTAGTATTTGCCTTAGAACTAGAATATTTTGGTCAAGTCTAGGGATAAGGGACAAGTCCACAATTACATATCTATCTTGTACTTGTGAAATTTGTACTTTTATTATACACCTCACATGATGCACCTTAGCTTCTTTTAATATATATGAATGTGTGATATTTATAAATACCTTTGTAGGGGTGTCATTATGTCATAAGAGGACATGTTCTCTTAAGCCAACTCATGAAGATGTGTACAAATGATAAAAAAATAGCACTCTTAAGTCATGCATGTGCTACTAGGATGTTCGTGTAGAATTAAATTTCTTTTAGTGTACCGAATCAATTTTTTTTGCTCTTTCGAATGAGAGAGCACTCCTGAATATTCAATAATCAAGATATGATTAGAATGGTTGCATTAAATGCATTTAAATATAAGGGCATAGTAACATATCACACAAACTTTTGTTTAGTTGGCTCTTGGAGGAAAGGGTAAAGGTTAGAATCAAACTAATTTGATTTTTTAAAATTTGGTGAGATAAATCTATGATTGCAAGGATGTCCTCATGATCATGTCCTAGTCTTGAAACATGAAAGGGGTTGGATCATAGTAGATGAATGTGGGTGTATAAGTGTGATGAATAAGTGGATATGGTAAATGTATGGGGATGTTTAAATATATGAATGAGAGTAGGTGGTAAGTGTATAGGAGTGTGTAATGGGTGAATAGATAGTATAGAGAAAGGGATTGAATTTACACAAATTATACCGTATGCCAATATGTCTATGTATCAAAGCATTTTCCTCAAAATAGGCACAAAATTAAATGGGAGATGGATGGGTATGCGAATTTCACCATTACATTTTTCCCCCACTTTGAAGTACATGAGAATTATAGAATGATCATGCATCTAAAGGTATGCATTGGACACAAACATGCATGTGAAGCAAATATTGACAAATCAAAGGATATCACCGTGGGATTCATATAAAGTAAGACCCTATAAGGATATGATCATGTAGATTCACCTTTTGTGTATGTACCCTCCATAAGAATAAAATATTGTTCTCTCTAAGCACTTATAGTTATATATAAATTTAAACATGAAAATGTTAATAATTGAATACGATTATTGATAATTGGTTGTATTTGTGGGATAAAAGGAATTATAGAAATAGGGAAAAATAATACATAAAAAGTAAAATGCAATCTTTAAGCATGTAACAATATAATCATGTAAGCATATATAGAAATGGTTGTAAATACTGTATCATGTAACAATCATATAAATCTTAAAAGATAAGCATGATGAGCATATGGGGTGCTAGAGATGGTAATTGTTGGTATGTGGCGACTGATCATGCTATATTGATGCTATATTGTACA